>JAIUND010004112.1:0-13173 GCA_034699125.1 Gisinianus flammeolus | reverse complement strand
TTAATGTGCTCAATTTTCATGAAATACAGTGGAGAATGGAGAAATTTCTGCATTCCGATTTAAATTTTTTTTTGGTTGTGATATTTCGTGCCATTTTCAAGCATGACACATTCGTCCTTGCGTGAGCTCTCAAAAAACAAACAAATCAGAAGTTTTTGAATAGAGAGTACATATGTGATTTCCAGTTCTGGAGTTTAGCGTTTCCGCAAATTTTGCTTTGAATTTTAAATTGAAATGATGAGTTTGATATCAAATTACCGAATACATTTTTTGGGGGGGTGTTTTTTCAGTACTCACAATTGCCCTCCCCGTCCCAGTTATTGTCTCCAACTTTGCCATGTACTATTCGCATACACAGGTACAGTTTTCCAGTATATATCTGTAAATATGTATATATGCAAATCTCATCACATATGTATGTAAATCAAATGGTACATGCAACATTTTTGTAACTTTCTACTATACTTTGGTGTGTCTTTTCCTCACAGGCAAGAGCGAAACTTCCAAAGAAACGACGACGGGTAATTCCAGTAGAAACCTTGCGACCAGCACCTGGGCAGAGGACAGGTCAGGGAGGTCAAGGGGGACAAGGGAGTGCTCCTGGAAGTGGGCCTGGTGCAGGTAATTTTTTCACAAACAATAAATATATCTATCTAAATTGGATATGAGATTTCTTTTGGTCTCAATTATATCGTATGTTTTACACACTAATAAAAGGTGGAAGTTCGGCTCCTCGTCGAATGAATGCCCTTAAGGCGAGTAATCCCAACGCCAAGGATATACTGTCAACACCTAAAATGGGTAAGTTGTTAATTTTTTCTAAAATACATAATAAGGAACAATTTAAATCTCTTTTTTCATAATTTTTCGTATATTTAATTAGTTACTTTTGTAAAGTTTAGACTCTTCAGCGAAGAGTTTTCCGTAAAAGCAGTAATTTAAAAGAAATTTAGCTGTATATATAGGTAGTTGAAAACCAAAAGACTATCGGGTTTTCTTTATCGTCTTTTGATATCTTTTATTAATTTTACTTCATTTTTTGTATCTGATTGAGCTTTTTTACTAATACTTTTGGAATTTGGAATTGTGAGGGTGTGTGCGAGTTTACTAAACTGCTAACTAACCATAATCATTAATATATAACAATAATAACAAAATACATAGTAGTAATAATAGTCAATAGAATTGAAAAAATGAATATATAGTTTTAATTATAATTGATGGGGTCTAAGGATTATTAACAAATGATCGTTGATGAATCTGTCTGTATAATTATTATAATTTGTCACTGGACACACTGGACTGGATATCCCCTTCTAATCTCTTCTAATCTCTTCTAATATCGATGCAATTTAACAATAAAAAAAACAAAACTATATATACACATATATAGTCGTCAAAAAAGCTTGGAACAGGGCTGCAGCGTCTGCTGCCGCAGCCGGGCATTCCGCAGCGAATGCAGCTAACAACGCCTAAGTAGTTAATATACTCGGCGCTTTGAGAATCCAAAATCGATAGTCATCTTTGATCAGCTGATCCTATCCTAAATCACAGATCGTGTGGATGTGGGAGTAAAAAAAAAAAATTTCCGGGACTATGTAAGTTAATCTCAATCTTGAACTTGAGTCATCTGATGAGAGATTTGAAAAGAGATCATTCAAAATTCAAACTACATACAGACCTATAGCTAATTGTCTCTTGTCGTTTACAAGTAAATCATTTTCAATATATGAATTTCTAAACGAGTATGAAATTTGAATGTTTTTTGATCATATCATCATCATCAAATGACTGATATTGATTGAGATTCTTTGCGGCGGGCAAAGGTATTTCTCCTTTCCTGTCTCTCTCTCTCTCTCTCTCTGGTGTCGATGTCGTCACGTTGTCCGTAAATATTGCCCGTAATGATATGCACACAACTGTCTGTCCGTGTGTGTGTGTAACTTTATATAAATACCTTAATTCAATTCAAATGTGTCAGCTCTGTGTCCCTTTTACAAATCCCCAAAATTACAAATCAAATAGTCATCAAAACATGATAGTACCTTTTTCCACTATTCACTTAATTCAACATTTATTATTTTAAAACCGCTTGTAACACTGTAACATTGCTTTTCTTTGTCTCGAGTCCCCCGAATAACTATATATATATATATATATCGTCTGTTAAGTTCACAAACGAACTATGTATAACGATTTTCCTTAATTTGCGGAAATGAGACTACTGCGTCCGTCTTTGTGGGTAAAATTCTGAAAAAATTCAGGGTGACAGAAAAGGTCATGGCAGACATTAATGTCGAAGGACCCAAAGCTCCATCTTGAGCCGTTTGACCTTTGGAGCAGGTCAACGAAATTAAGGAAAATAATTATAGTTCGTTTGTGAACTTAACAGACGATGTGTATAATTTTCAACAGTCCCTTGTTTCATTTCACATTTATTGCTTGTTTGTACCCATGATTGAATTTTGAGCAGTTTCTTTTTCTTCTTTATCTATTCTTTCTTTGAGGAGACCAAAAAAAAATGACTACATTCCCAAAATAAATGAATCTTGATTGGTATGCAAAAAGTGACGACAATTACTTTCCCTCTGGCTCGAATGATTCTCTCTCCCCCACATAAAAAATAGGTCCTTGTTGGATTTTGAGCAACTGTACTGTAGTGAGTGTTAAATGTTACATTATAAATGCAAAATGCAATACGAAAAATATAGACGATGAAAGGGAAACGATTCATTTTAAACGAAAATGTACAAATCAACCATAAAAAGAACAAAAAACAGAACAATTATGTACATAAGTATGAAGGAAATTCCTAATTGTGATTTTGTGTCATTGATTGTTGAACGTGTTTCCTGTATGTAAATGTGCCCTTGAGTGTACTCCACATAAGATTACCCACAACTACAATTACATACCTATACTATTAAGAATAATTGATTGTTGATCATTTATAATTGATATTTGAGTGTGATTTGTGATTTGTGAGAGATGACAAAAAGTATTTTGTGTATATGTGTGTGTAAATTTAGATTAGATTATTAGATATAGGTAGTTTTATAGTTTTAGTTTTTTTGTCTTAGATTTTCTTGGTAGACTTGAAAAGTTTGAACTCTCAACCCTAAATACCATATTATTATTATGTTTATTATTATCATATGGAATGATGCAATTTAAATATATTTATGATATCATATAGTGATGAATTATATATATGTATATGTGTATGTGTAAAGTTTGGATCGTTTTCGTGTGGTTATTGGACAGATGGTTAAAAAAATGTCTCAAAAAAGCTTGACAATTTTCTGTTGTTTCCAGTGGGGGGACCGCTGAATGGGGGGAATTGAGGTGGTGGAGGAGAAAGAGGAGGAGGAGGACAGGACAAGTCATAAGTTCTATATCTGTGATTTCAGATTTCAGTGATCTGGTGAGGATAGTTAGGAAATTCAACTATTCAATTTTCTAACTATCCTCAACTTACATTTTTCAATGAAGATTTTTTCAGTGGGCACAAGAATTGTGTTGTTGCTCTTCCTATAATCACTACTATAAATAATATATTATTATAAATTATATACATATGTATAATCATAATGATATATATAACTCTAATTACTACAATAATTAACTTATGTACACATACAACTTATTTATTTAGGTAAATTTAGTTATCTACATGTATAAATTATATTTAATTATAATATATACTTGTACTTTACCCACCACCATTACACGCGTGTACTTTAACTTTCTCCAAACTTTCTCCTGCATAAAGAAGAAGAAGAAGAAGTACGCGGACAGTACTAGTCAATTCAACATAATATTTAATAGTTAATTAAACGCTAAATTACCCCTCATTTTCCATTTTCCACCCTACCCAGTTTATTATTAGTATACATATGTAGTTTAATTCCATCACTATACGATTTGTATACAGTATTTTTGTTTCGTCAGATTTATTGTTTCACTTTTGTCCACAGTGTGTGGACTCCACACACAATTTTACTATCAAAAGTCCTCACACAGTCACCTGCCAATCTATAAGTATCTATAGATAAACTTATTATTATTATTACTTACTTACACTATAAGTTATATTATATTCTGTAGAGAAATATATGCCTATAACATAATATGCCGTTTTATCCTTCCCAAATGGTTTAAAGTTTTTGAAAAAGAAGTCTCTAATATACTTCTATGTAATATGTATACAAAAAACAAATTCAGGTGGAGACAATTAAATAACTTATTATAATAATGGACCCAAGAAAGTGATATCAAAAATTTGGTAATATCAACAATGAAAAACATGCTACTGTTATTTTGAAAGAAGAAGATATTTGTCAAATTATCTGGTTCTGGACACACACAAACACACCACTTTTGCTGTTATACATATAGTTCAATTTGATAAACTATTAGTAATATATAGTTACAATGAAAATGATAAAGCTATATACTTCTACACATATATAATGAGTACACATGCATATTCATACAATACAAGATATATGAAAACTATAACGGCAATTTTACGCTACTAACGCTACATTATCGCCAATAATACAAATTACAAATTAACAAATTATGTAAGTCATTGTCTAAATAATAATACAAAAATATATACAGCCTCTCGATCTAAATAAAATATATTAGATACACACACTTTTAGACATTAGAACGTTCCACTTACCGGTGTGAAATATCATCATCATCATTTTAATTTAAAGTATCAACTTTTAATTGTATATATAATGTTATTAGTTATTAGTTATTTATATATGGTTACTTTGTTCAAATATTTAATCTATACATAGTATGCTGTGACTACGAAAGAAACATACGGAGATTTTGGAAGAAAAGAGCAATTTCCAAACAAAAACATTATGATACAACTTTTTACACTGTCTTATTAAAAAAACACAGTGTTCATCATCAGTGATTATCGACCAGTAACAAAAAAACAAAAGTGACCAGCTTCGAATATATTGCTTAAATTTTATGTAAATATATAGGAAATCTTCTTCCCAAAATATCTTTTATAACTAGCACTTTTGACCTGTTGGAACATTTTTTAGATATATATAGAAAAAAAAATACAAAAATATTATTACTTATTATTGTTATTTACATATTCAAATAATAATAACACACACACATACACACTTCAACAGTCAAAACAAAAACAAATATCTGTGTATTTCCCATTTCAAGAAATGTCGAAATGCACAAAGTTCTGTTCAATTAATTAAACAACTATATATAAACAAGACAAAAAATCCTCTGCATTTCCTTACAAAAATCCTTATGTAATAATGAAAATGCAAATGCTAAATTAATAAATAAAATAATGGTGCATTGAAAAATTTACAAATTATATATCTATTAATATGTAAAAAAAATATACCTATACCAAGAAAATCGAAATAACGAAGCAACACACATACTAATTAAATATTAATTATTATTACTATATTGTCTACATAGTACTATTGATATAAAATAGTTGTATACGTAAACAAAAAAAAACAAAGGAATGAAGCAAAAAAAAACGAGAGAGAAAAATAATAAATATGCAAACGTTTGGGAGCGAAATGAAAATATTTACAAAAAAAAAACACTGCTGAAAGTGACACAGCACAAAATATTTTATCCTATATAAAATACAGACAACATGACATAAGTAATAAATATATTATACATTTACATTTACATTATTATGTAGAAAGCTTCCGTATGTACTATATAAATAAACAAAAAAAATAATGATAAAAAAAATAATGATGACAAAACAAAACGAAGAGTAGATTTAAAAAAAAAAAAATTATGATGATCGACGACTAGCTGTATTTTTTATTTTAAATAATATCGGGTGTTTGTCCAATTGCAGAAGAAAAAAATTATGTTGAAAAATGAGGACGTTTCAGAATGCAAAAATGAGGAAAATAAAATTTAAAAAACACAAAAACCGATTGAATTTATTCATAAGGATCATAATGATTTTTTCTACTATATTACACATTTATTTCCTATTCGACGACAAGAATCCGAGTAGAGATCCAATCAGCGGTATTGCCTTTTCTTGTACAGATACCAAACCATGCTGATTATTTGAGCGTTGATTATCCTCAGAAAATATCCCACTCTGAAGGAAATTCCTACCACGTCCTTCGAGAATAGTTTGCATTGAATGTGGTCGAAGTGCGGAGTATCTATCGAATCTATCCATCTGATTGTGACCAGATCTTGGCAGTTGTTGTTGCTGTTCTTGCGATTCCCCAAATGTTTTGACTAGTTTACTTGATTTTGGAGGTGAATTTGTGTGGATCCTTGTAAGAAAAGACGCAAAGAACCTCTCAAGAAGTATTATTTTTAACCTATTCGTAGGTAAAACCTCGAGAAAAAACAGGATCATCCCGACGATGTAACCTCCAATCAATAGATAAAATGGGCCTTTCAAGTTACTCAAAATCAACACATCCGGCCCATCATTCGTCGTCATCACTTGAGCGGAATCGTTCATTTGATTCTCTTTCTCCCACAGGTAATGGTTCCTCCTTTCCTTTGCAAAGTCCATCAATTTCCATTTGGTGATGACGCCCATTTCCTTTGTACTCTCCACGACTTTATCGAAATTGACTCTGTAAATGGCTCTTTTTCTCATCGCTAAACCAGGCATTGCTTGCGCCGCCGAGTCAGGCGACAATTTTAATGGGACTCCCCCAGCTTTCCGGCCGCTATAATTCCGATAAATCATAAATTCCGCCTGGCCATTGAACCTATAATATATATACAATTTAAATTAATTTTTTCCAAATTTTCTTTATTAAATTGAAAGCCACCAATTTAAATTTAAAAACTGCGGATGGACTTTTACGTCATGCAAGCAAAATTGCTGGTGATGGACCGTTCCATACAGACTTTGGACACCGGCTCAAATTCCATTCGCTCATAGATTTTCTTGTAGAGTGGACTTGGAGAGGTGAGGAAAAAGTTGTGGGCACTGGACCCCACACTTGCCCCTTCTAAACCCCATCTAAAACTGGATGAGACGGCCAGTTCGGCAAAGGAATGAGGTTGCGGGGATGTGACTGGGAAAGTCATCAAACCACATAGTTTGGATCTGTAGGCGGTCGTAATGACCACACAAACAAATAGCCAAAGTCCACAGAGGAGTTTTGCAATCATTCTAGACGGAAACTCAATATTTTGCTCGAGCAAAACAAAAGTGAGATTCTCCATCACATGTTGCTCAAATTTCTTCTCTTTACTGTGATGACGACTCAAAGTCAAATCTTCAATCTTTACGTTTACAGCTTGAATGAGGAGAAAGGAGAGGAGGAGACAGAAAATGGACAGGAATAGGCAAAACCAGACGAATGGAGCCAGTGGTAAAAAGACGGCGGTCCAAGAGAAAGTTTTATGAGGATGACCGAGCATGAAATTGAGATATTCAAAGGCCAATGGTTTGGTCCCAGTGAGGACTTTAAATCGACTCACATCCGTCGTCACTGCTAAAGCCACATCCGCTCTCTTCTCAAGTATATCCTTGATTGCTCCACCCCATGTATTCGTTTTCTTGTCCAGAGTCCCTGATCCACCACCAGTTGATGGGAATGCGAGATATGTAAAATTATATTGATGTAGAATGGCTTCAAGTAAACTCCAGGCGTAGCCTCTTTTATATTTCCATTTTCCATCAACATCTTTAACGATTTCGAATATGAAGAAAACTCGCGTTTGACAAGCAGTCCGTAAGATTTTATGATGCGCATTTAGAACCCAATCTGGGAATAATTGTGACATTTCCGGGATAATTCCAGCAGAATTATCATTCAAGTTCACATTCACAATGTCTGGCTCGCCATCCTTCACACTGTAAAACTGTAACGTTTGAGCTCTCACTTTGGATTTATTTTTATTAGGGAATAAAACTAGTTTGAATTTGATTTCCATGGCTGTGGGTGAGAGCAAAAGAGTGGATGCCCATTTTTCGTGGGTGGTCAAGAAAACAAAGTAATCTTCATCCCCTCGTGTTGGACTCTTCAAATTCTTAAAGAATAATTCAGAAAATGGAGAGAGGAAATCTCGGGGATTCTCTTCAAACAAGAAACTTAGAGTGAAAGCACAATTCCTGCTATTACTTTTCCTCCGAGTGAGTTCAATAAAATTGAATTTGATTGCGGCGTTTTGAGTATAATTCGATAGATTAATCAAATAGATTTCTGTGTTCGAATGTTTGATTAAATTTATTATCGAGGATGAATATCTTGAAGAACTTGTAGAATTGTGTACAAAAAACACATTACACTCACTAAAATACCGATTCAGCAAACTCTGAATGACGCTCTCGGATTTTTTTACAACATCAAAATCATTTGCATGAATTTGATTTGCTATACAAATGGTAAAAATAAGTAGAAAATGCACAGAGAAAGTCTGAATGCTCTTCATCGTAGCAGAGTTTCAGTCCATATATGGAAATGATCTATCCGACAAACGGGTAGTTTCCAGTAGAAAATGTCTAGAGTGAAAATTTTGATGGTGCGGGAGAAAGTCGGAGAGTAAACTATGAAACTAGAATTAAAATGGAGTGGTTCAAATGACGTTGAATATCCTCACAATGGTCTGAGCAAGTAAACGCTTGAATATTAAATGCCAAGATTGTTGGTTTTTCATATTTAACATGATAATTGTTTAAGTGTCTCTAAGCAGCTACATGTGCAAACATATATATATATTTATATAGTGGAGCACAAAATATTGGAATTGATTTAACGCTCCGGCTCAGACTTGAGAGAGAAATAAATAATGTACAAAATGTCGCAAGTCTATGAAATGATGGATGGATGGATGAACCGATGAACGACTCTGTAAAACAAGGGAAAGTACTTAGGAACTTCTGATCAATGAACATGAAATGTATTACAATTACTTAACAACAACACGAGGATCAGTCTTTAATTCGGAATAATTTATGAACAACATTTGCACAGGTGTGCATTTCTGAAATGCCATATTTTATCGAGACTACACAAATTAATTATGATTAACAAAAAATAAATGGCGTTACATTATACATGTCAAATGCATTTAATTTGACATTAGTATTTCAGCTATAATGACTTGGAAATTTAACAACAACGACAACACCAAAATATTTAATTACAGTAGACTAGATGAAAATTACTTTTTCACATTAATTGACGATTTTTATGATGAATAAATAAATACTTGAAGCACTTTTCGAAAAAAAGAGGACGAATTCTCGCTCAATTACTTACTAAAAATATTTTAATTATTTCCTAAATTATTTAAGGTACTTCCATAAACTGTTTATGACTTCATGTTGTTGGAAGGACTCAAAGTTATAAATGTCTTCGAATCCAAATTGTGAATTTAAATGTTGAAGGGCTTCCGTCCTCCCAATTGCCTTTCCATTCCATAATCCCTCATTTTTATTCAGAAGGAAGGAATTCGAGTGTTGAATATTCTCCAAAATATCCCGACGAAAGTACAGCCAATGATCCTGGAAATTGAGTGTGTGTTCACAGTAGCCAAAGAAGATGGACGTGGTCTTTGAGCTTTGCATTAAATGGAAAAGAGACTCTTGACTAGGTGGGGAATACGGAGGGAAATTAATTAATGATACTCTTTTACATTTAGCAAGATCATGAAGGAAAGTCCTTTCATTCTCTTTGATTTCGTAGAGGAACAAGCAAATGTTTTCTAAATTACAACACGAGATTTTCCCAGAATTATGACTTTCACTAGTACTTTCACCATTTCCATTTATTGTCAGTTGTGGTGGTTGACAATCAATTTCAATTTCCACAAAACTCGCAGCGAGTGTTTTTAATTTTTTTGGGAGACTAGAAAACTTGATGAGTGGCCAAGTGTCTTGAGCTTGTGGAAAATTCCATATTTGAAGGGTCCTCAGATGTGTGGAGTTCTTCAAGATGATATTCAAATCCTTTTTCACCGAGTCAATAATGTCGATGGAGTGAAGGGATAATTTTGTCAAGTGAAGAGGAATCGAGGATTTGGCAATTTTACACCAGCCCAACGTCAAATTCTTGACTTTGGGTAGAATCACATTTTCGGGGATGGAATAGAAATTCTCAACCCGTGAAAATAAATGGGATTTGACATGATCAATGAGGAGCACAGTTCTCCCTGCAATCTTCAAACTAATATCAATATTTAAATTCCATATATTCAAAATATCCCAAGTTAAATAATTATTTTCACTATTATTGGTGGTACAGGAGGTATCCAAGAAATATTGTTCGTGATGATTATTATTATTATTATTATTCACGTCCGTAATGAAGAATAGTAATTGAAACACATTTTCGGGGGTGACGAAGTCAAAAAATTCTTTTTTCGTACAGAAATTCTTGTTGATATGAAAGACAAAGGTTTTGAGGGATGGGAGACAGACTTTGATGGACAGTTGGAATTGTTTCTTGAGCTCAATATCAATCAGTTTGAGACAGGTGAGATTTTTACAATGTTCAAGAGAGCTGATGAGATTTTTCCCTTTGATTTCCAAATAACTACAATTGATTTCGGTCAGGATTTCTTGACGATCCACAGGGATTCTACGTAGCACTCTATATTTTTGAGCCGTCCCTTTGAGAACTATGTGAAAACAAATGAGAGACAAAAGGAGAGTTTGCATATGAGAAAATTGGGAAATGAATTTACTGCACATACACAAGCACGTTTTGATATTGTTAAAATAAAATACCTATACTTACCAAATTCTGGAGAGAATTCTGGCGTTAATGAGATTTTACACACCAACTCTGCCCCTGTTTTTGTCAAAAAAATAAGTCACTCCATAAAATTGGACTGCTGGAACCATCAGACTCAAGAGAAAACCAATTAACTTTTGTTAATTAACTCACCGAGATCCGGAAAATAATTCCCAATAAAGATATCCGCAACAAAACTGTTCCCTTCACCGTCCGTACATTTTAAAGCCCCAATTAGAAATCCCAATGCGTCCTTTTGTTTGAGTACTAATTTGTAAATCTCAATTGCTTTTAATAGTGGGGATTGTAAGGATTGAATTGTGTACACTTCATGTTTTTCCAACACACCACGATTCACGAACAATTCCCTTGTTAATTGATCTATACATTGGGAGGTAATCATAATTAAAAAAATTAGGAATTAAACTGCATGTTAGATTGCTTCATGAGTAATTAATTAAGAAACGTTTAAAGCTTTGATTTGATATCGCGTTGTCTAACATGCAAAACTTCGTAACTTTTTTTGGCCCCGGACGATGGATTTTGTTCTGTACACATTAGAGTTTATACGGACGCGCGGATAAATTCATCGTCCGGGGCCAAAAAAGTTACGAGGTTTTGCATATGTTAGACGACGATATTGTACATACCAACATTCTCAGTGTACGAAGCGAGATAGACAAGATTTTGCTTGAGGATTTCTTCTTTCTCTCTCTCTTTCTCACCATACAGTTCAATTTCTTGAGAATGAGACGATGAAAATGACAGTTCAGCCAGTTGATTTGTGAGTCGTCGGCTGAGGGATGGAATTTCGATTAAAATCCGACTTGTCTTGAGATTTTTGAAACTTGTAATGATCTCATCATAATTATCATACACTAATTCCAAACTTTCATCTGACAATGGCTTGTAAATGGACACATTTGAGAGGAAAGAACCTCGACTATTTTCCGACTCAACTGGTCCACTTCGAATGACTGTATAACCGTATTTCCCAGATCTCTTTGGACACAAAAAACAGCTGCTCCATGGAATCAATCTAATTATATACACATTTAAAAAACACACACACCACCAAAATTAATTACAAACAACTTGTAATAAAGAATTGACCATATTTCCCATTTGATTTTGATAGAGTAAATTATACGTATTGCAATTACATAATTATAAAATTCAAACTTACAATCGAAGAATATCCATTTTTCATTCTAATTAACTATAGTTTGATATTTGATTTGTAGATCCTCAGCTTTATTTTTACATTTCGATTGGGAAACAAACTTATTATTCAATTTATATGTACTTTTTGACATTCACTCTCTTTTCAAATGTCACACAAATCTCAAAGTCAGCAGGAGTCAGTTAACGGTCAGCACATTACTCTTGAAAAATCACAAATCATGCACAGATCCCGACAGTCACAAAGTCACGATTCAAAACGATGTCAATTTAACTATAGTATACTTACAATTAATTAATAACGTGACTCCGATTGACAACTAGACAAATTACGACACTGCATTTATTTAATTACTAGAATTTTCCACACTGTCATCCATCTCCATTCGATTCTGAATCTCAAGAGTTCCAACAGTAACGAGAGAAAATCACGTAACACAAAATCAACAGACTATATACATACATAAATGCAAAAAAGTCAAGAGTGGGAATTTTAGTGGATATAGCTTTGCTTCCGTATCACATCAGTATTGGTATATACATATAATGTATTCAAACTTAAACTGGTAAACTATCAAATTTGTGTACAACATAAAGAAGAAGAATGCGAGAGCGAGTTTTGACTATCTGCGTATAATATGTATATAGATAGTCAAAGCTAAGAATGTTTATGGATTCCAGATAATATTTTCTTGATATAAGTACACGCTGACACAGCATACGGAATGAATGAATTGCTTCAACTGTATTATAAATATGTGTTTGTTATCTAATGCGTATGTATTTATGATATGTACACACAAACAGATATGATAATGACGAATCATAAATATTAAATATAAATAAATGCAAATGTACTTATCCAAGTGTGTAGCTTCAACCTCGAGTTCAAATGATTTCCTATAATAATGAATCTTAGTTTTTATGTCTGTGTGCACTTCGTAGTTAACAAGTCGAGTTTTATATCGTATATAATAATAATAATAATAATATGTACCCATAATATACATATATACCCACAACATGCACAATATTTGTTTTGACTTGGTACTTGCTAGCAAATGGCTTCTTATATGTATGTATATATAGTTAGTTCTTCAGTTTCAGATTCACATATCGTCTGTTAAGTTCAAAAACGAACTATAATTATTTTCCTCAATTTCATTTGTCCGAGTTGACCTGCTCTGGAGGTCAAAGTATTAGAGATGGAGCTTTGGGTCAAGCGACATTATTG
>JAIUND010004111.1:0-13179 GCA_034699125.1 Gisinianus flammeolus | reverse complement strand
TCCAGAGCAGGTCAACTCGGACAAACAAAATTAAGGAAAATAATTATAGTTCGTTTTTGAACTTAACAGACGATATACTTAAACACTAAATGAAAATGGCATTTAAGCATTTCATAGTATCCAGTTCCAGTGGTATACGAATACGAAACATATATTTACTTTGGGTGTTATCTTTTCTTCTCCCCCCACTCTTGTTAATTCGTTTTTTTCTTGTGTAAACATGTCATGACCATTCTGCATGTCATACTGATGAGATGATGAGTTTTTTTTTTTTTTTTGTAGTAAGTACCGACTTTTGGACTATAGGTTGTCGTTGTCAGTGACGAGTTGTCACTCTCGTCACCTCGTGGTTTCCTCTCCATCTCCATTCTCTGTCTGTCTGTCTAAAGTCTACAACGTGTGTGTGTATGTGTGTAGTGTGTACAGATATATAATCCTAATATTCTAATTTATATACGCTGTACTATCGATATAAAGTAATAGTAATATACTAAATTATTAGATAAGACTTTTAATTGTGCAAATTCAAGCCAGGCCAGCAAAATCACTCTTGTACTATTCCATAAAGATATATATAAGTATGCAACAGTTGTAATTTACAAGTGTGTGTGTGTGTATTCGGTATATCAACATTCAACATGGGTGAGATGTGCGGTGATTGTAATCAACATTTGTTTTATATGATATGCATAAAAGTATAGAGTGAGAGTGAGAGACGAGAGCTGTCATAAGTTGTATAAAAAAAATATATACTACTCACTTTTATTCATTCATTTGCGGTTTCCTCGTACTTACGAACGATACCTTTTTTTTTATTCACCGGTCTTCCCATTTTCCTCCTCTTTTATTTGTTATTTCTTTTATATGTGTGTTATTTCGTTTTCTCACTTTTCTGACGTTCCACACACACACACACACACACACACATTTGAGCAGTGTTCAGTGTACACACAGACACACACACACACCTACACACCGTTTTACTTAACATCAAATCCATAAATACATTATGGTACATTAATCCATAAAAAAAGTTTACACGTAAATATACAAGAGCGGGTACGTTTTGTGGGGCAGAGTCTGAAAAATAAAAAAATTGCATTGCAATATATTAATTTTCCCTTTGGTCTTTTTTTTGTGCAACTTTCGAGCTTAAACCGTTTGAATTTTGGTGTGCAAGTATAATTAGTAAATAGATTCAAGCAAGGCGAATGCATCTAGCGATTTAATCATTTAAATGTCAATAAACGTGTCCAAATCGAATTTGTAAATGTGTCGTGCTACTGATTACTTACAAAAAATTACTAAAAAGGAAAGAGAGAAAGAGAGAAAAGAAGATCGCGAGATGCCTTCGTCATGACGTCATTCATGGGAGCAATGACGATTCGTTCAAGTACAAGTACAAAAGTACATAAATATATACAAGGACAAGAACGGAAGTCATATACATATTGAATCCTCTCTCCAAAGTTGCACAAAGTGACGACATTCCAACAGATTTTATTGTGTTAAATTATATATATATATATACGCTGGCACACTTCCGGTCATTTGATTAAAATTAAACTGATCGTGAATTTTATTAAGGGAGAGGCTGTAAATATTTACAGCTTGTTGATTTCAATTAGGAATCAATTAGAATTTAAAGATTAAAAATCATGACTTGTCATGGAGTTTTCGTATTGAACAGTTGTTTGAAAAATATATAACACGTGTTGTTAACTCGAATTCGAATTATGAAATGCTAAATGGGAAATTCTCTTGCAAGTTTTTTTTCTTTCTTTGCGGAATCGAATAGTTTATTTTACATTAAAACTCGATTATACTATTTTTAGTGTTAGAATTGGAAATTCAAATAAATATACGTTTATTATTTATATGAATCCGTAATTGAGATGTGAAATGCGAAAGTTCAAGACAAATCTTCTTGGTCTGCCCCTCAAAACGTACCCATAAAGACATATTATGTCATTGTCATGTACCTGAAATTTTGTATGCAATCCAATTTCAGATTGATAGTACCCACCTCTTGTATAAGACGGTCTAAATCCCTATAATGTGAATAAAACGACGACGACAGACTTTGTGTATTAATCGATCCAGATCCAGATCCAGGAGAGTCGTCGGAATTGATCAGGTAAAAAGAAAACATAAAATTATCATTTCTAATTTCTAAAATATCTCATCAAAATTTAGTCCAGTTTCTTTTTTGTCACTTGAGAGAGTTTGAGACAATGTGTGTGCTATATATATGTATGTATGTACACAATAAAATTTGTATGAGGGGTTCAGTGAGAGAAAAAGAAGGTGACGAGTGACGAGAGTATATCGTCTGTTAAGTTCACAAACGAACTATAACGATTGTCCTTAATTTGCGGAAATGCTACGACTGCGTCCGTCTTTGCGGGTAAAATTCTGACAAAAATTCAGGGTGACAGAAAAGGTCATGGTAGACAATAATGTCTCAGGACCCAAAGCCCCATCTTGAGCCATTTGACCTTTGGAGCAGGTCAACGAAATTAAGGAAAATAATTATAGTTCGTTTGTGAACTTAACAGACGATATACATATACGGCTAATTTATTTAAGCAATTAAATATTAGGAAAAGACGTCACTAGTAACACGGAAAAATAGTTATATATAACTACAGTACGATATAGAAATATTATACTGTACGCGATGAGTCCCTTTCTTTACTTTGACTAATAACGTATTCACTGTAAAGGAATAAGGAATAGTTGAATCATTCAGTTTTAATTTTTGCGTATTCGATTTTTATTATGCAGTTCCTTTTTGTAATTTGTATATGCAGTTTAAAAATACAATATGCCTTCAAATTAAAAGTATACGCTGTATGTATAAATAGATAGCAGAGAATTGTGCAGAGTTGGACGGTACATGGAAAATTACTAACAATATAAATTACAAACGATATAGATAATTAAATTTATCTATAAGTATCGTATTAACCGTCATTTCATTTCGTAACTACAGATATCGTCTAATACAAAAATACTACAAATATCTGTACTATACTCAATTTTTCGTTTGTTTTGTTTGGACTTTGGGCATGAGAATAAATGCAAATGGCAATTCCAATTGTTTTGTCTCTCAAAATCAAAATACACAGTCAAACTCTATATAAATATAAAATATAAACCACGGAAATTTCGACTGGTTTTTTAATTTGAAGTTGAAGTGATTAATACACACACACACATTGCACATTGCACATATGGTGGCGGTCAGCGACTTGACTTATCAAATGCAACATTAAGTAATCATGGTTCAGCAAATCCTATAAGCTATGAAGATGAAGATTCGAGAGTAAAAGAGTAAAAAAGAGAGTCGAGACAAAAATGAAAAATGAAAAATCCTCATCTTTCCCTCTGAACCGTGTCAATTCCGTCCATCCTCTATAAAATCACATAACAAAATAAACTCTCACACGCTGCAATGTACAAAGTGTACTCATCTTCAGCTCCAAATATATGTATTGTGTTGTTTTCATGTAAAAAGGGAAAAGAACAAAATACCTACACTAATTCAATCTCTATATTTTACACACACAGACACCATCAAGAAGAAGAAGAAAAGACAGAAGCAGAAGGGCAGAAGTACTTAGAAGAAACTGAAGCTCATTTGTTATTTGTTGGACGTGTGTGTGTGTAGTGATTTTTTCAGTGTTTTTGTATCGCATCCTCATGCTCATCCGTATTTAGCTATGTTGCTATGTATAGTGGAATAATTATATGTCTCTCGTTCTCGTTCTCGTTCTCGTACACATTACTTGCACAAAATACAAAATACACACACTTCACACAAGCCAATGCCATGTTTGAGACAATGTTCAAGATATTCATTGGAATTGGAGAGTTGTGCTAATCAAGTTGTGTGCTAAATTTTACTCCTGTATTTTGCCATGCGTATATATATTTATCGTATATTTACTTAAATACACATGTGATTCCCCCAGTGTAACATTCGTATTCGTATTCGTATTTGTAGCTATGACTTCGTCTTCGTCTTCGTATATGCTTGTGCCATTGACTTCAAAACTCTGTGCAAATTGTTCCTGATATATACATATATTTCTTTTCTGTGGTAGTTGTAACATTCGTACTCAAATACTCACAAATCCCCTTTCGTTTATTCGTGTAACGTGAGAGAGGGAAATTGCTTCTTCGAGAGATTTTGGATTTCTATAGCATATAGACTGATATAGACTGATATATTGCGCTATTCACACACACCACACAGACAAAGAGAGACAGAGATAGTGAGTCATATTTTAATAAAAAATAATTGCACTTTTCTGTCTGCAGGAACTAGAAACAAAATATGATACTATACCTACAGATATATATTGCAAATGTACAAAGTGCATGGCATGTGTGTGTGACAAGTTACCTCTACTTATCTATACGATAGTACTTCATTTATATCGTCTGTTTATGTCTGTGTTTGTACTTTGTACGTGTATATTCTTGGCAGCTCTTCTGGAAGTTTTACTGCTATATTTCCCACATGATTCAGTTTTTTAAAAAAAAAAACATACACAATACACAGACAGACTCTGAGGGAAAAGTGTGTGTTTGTATAATAATAAGTACAATATTATATTATATATCTGTAAATACTAAATACGAGAAAATATAGTCCCGTCGCTTCCAGTGACAGTGACCAAAAAAATAGTGTTATGGTGTGTATATGTAGACATGGGGAGTAGGCACAAAAAAAACAAGTTCCCTATAAAATATATTGTCGGATCGGAGGGCCCTTAACCTTAACCTTAATTCATTTATTGCCTTTTCAGTGCTGATTCGAGACCATTTCACATTTGGACCTGTGATTTTTTTGTGCTGTGACTTCCTCTATAAACTCAAATAGTTTTTTTTTGTGATATATATATATTTATCCCTTTAAATAATTTGGAAACCTTGAATTGAGTCTGTAAATACAAGTACAAATAAAAGTAAATCCTCTCTCTGTTTAAATTAAATTAAAATACAACATACAACATACTTATATGGAAAATACGGTGAGAATGAATTCGGAACTGGAAGATAAATTGAACAACGTGTGGAGTGCAAGGCCGGCTGGGAATTTATCTTTCCCTCTAGGCGTTTCCTCTGATTGGGAGAATTTTGACTATCCTTTTTGGAGACAATGGATGGGTCAAAGGTATATACAAAAATATACTTACTTACTTATATTTACTTAACGCTTAACGATAAGACTTGAGACTGAGACCTTAAGTCGCCTTAAGACGATAAATTGTGTAAATATGCTGTATAGCGGCACGTATATTGATAAAATTACATATGGGATTTAATAAAATTACTATATATTTCCCAAAATATATTAGATGGTGGTGGAGTTTGATATTTGGGACGGTTTACATTATTCTAATTTATGCTGGACAACGATGGATGAAAAATCGAGAACCAATTAAACTTAAAAATGTCCTTCTCACCTGGAACATTTTCTTGGCTACTTTTTCAATTACTGCCTTCACGAGAACACTACCTGAAATGCTCAGTATTCTTAGCAGTACAAATGGATTCCACATCTCCATCTGCTCGAGGTACTTTTATTTACGTTCTAATTTATATTCTAATTCTATTAAAAAAGTACTCATCTCTCATTCCTATATGCTTTATTTTAATCGTATATGTACGTATAATTTTGTACGATAGAGACCAAATGACCATGGCTCATGTTTTTTGGGAATGGCAAGGGACACTGTCCAAAGTCGTAGAACTTGGAGACACTGCATTTATTGTTCTTCGTAAACAGCCCCTCATTTTCCTGCACTGGTATATAAAATCATAATAAAATGACTTGAATATGTACATATTAATAAACCGCATTTCCCATTTGACTGACCAAACAACAAAATAATGAAACGTTTCCTTCCGGGGTACATTTGTTGTTTGTATCTTTAGGTATCACCATGTGAGTGTATTAGTGTACACTTGGTTTTCGATAGACTCGAATGACCCAATTCACCGCTGGTACATGTCCATGAATAGCGGGATTCATTTCCTTATGTATTTCTATTACGGCCTCCGGGTAAGGACACACAATCTCTTTCCTACTTAATATATATCATCAGTAAACATAATCATCATTTTCATTGAATTATACAGATATAATTGATTAATTACGATTATAATTATTATTATACATGCATACAGTCGATTGGTGTGAAAGTGCCGAAAACATTAGCACTTTGTGTGACGACACTTCAAATCCTTCAGATGTTTGTGGGCTTCTCGCTTAATTTGTACTCTGTGTACGCAAAACGTGAGGACAATCCAATAAAAAAACAAAAAAAATGAATTCATGTCATGTGCAACTATATTTGATATTCACTGGAGAAAATTTGTTTAACTATATCTGAAATGTATATATTAAGTATTGTGTTGTATTTTGTATTTTATAGAGACTGCTGGTTTAGACTGCTCCCGACCTAATGAGAATATCGCCTTTGCAATAGTGATGTACTCGAGTTATTTAATACTCTTCCTCCATTTCTTCTACTTGTCATATCTTCAACCTAAACCAAAACCTAAATCAGCTTAATCAGCAAATTTGTTTTTTTTTTTTAAAAAAAAGTATTAGTTAAAGCACTTTTACTATACATATATGCAAGCAATTATTATTATTGATGACAAGTGGAGCCACAACTACAGACTTTTACATACCATATACAGATACAATATACATAGAAGAGAAAAATATAAAGTGAACAAAAGACTCTTGTGATGGAGCGAATGTAATAAAAAAAAAAAATACCAAGTGTGTACCTATTTTTTTGAAAAAAATGTTTTGCTGAGTGGCTTCCATGCAAGCATACGAGTATTTCCTTTCAATCCACAATCCAATTTCAATCCTATTATTTAGAATCGGCCATTTACTATTTCCACGCAGTTAAACGTTTTTAATTAGTGGAAAATTGAATACATACAGGCATTTTCAATCTGTGATCCCGATCACGATCGACCGGTGAATCAAAAAAAGTGAAAAAATGAAAATTGCTATCCAAGCATTTCTCTTCGCCCCAGAGTTCAAACCTAAATTCGTCTGTCAACTTATATAGAATACCTAATAGAATCCTTCCTTCATGTCATATTTCCATTTTCCATGCACGGTTTGACAAATTTAATTATAGTGAAAAAATGATCCTTTCCATTGCAAATTCCCTTCACTGAAACGACTTTAAAATGAACCATATAGTTGACGAAAATAACAAAATTGAAATGATATCTTCACGTACATGCAGATTCAAATATGTGTTGACAGAGTATATTTATTCATACAATTTTTTATACGAATAATGAGTACAGACATACTGCAATTTTAAAATGGTATACAACTAATGTCGGAATATAGGTATATAGTTATCGATATCTTCAGTCTGCATAAGAGTTTGAGTAAATTCGCATATTTCGTTAAGCAACTACAAAAATCATTATAGAGAGAAGCATTCGAATTATTGCTTTAGATTTACTTGTGAGTATATATATACACGTTATTCTGGTGATGAGTATACATGCATAATTGGCCCAATTACTTAACTGCCTACATCCTTATATAATTCATGAGTTTTATTGTACGTAATCTAAAGTGGAAAACATCTTTTATATTTGTATACATTTATAATATAATATAATATAATATATATTATATACCTGAGTCCTGAGTAATATAGTTTAAAAAATGATGTAATAAAAATTCAGTAAATTCACATATATTCAGATATGGATATATCATTACAAAACGGTAGACTTACTTATAATATAAAATATTTAATATACAATATGTATTCATTATATATATCGAACTATTCTTATATCTATCTACAACAACACTATACATAATCCTTACAAAAACCACATGACTCATTTAGTTTCATGAAACAATCTTAAATTACACGCACATCCGTGTTCTATTACAGTATAACTACAGTATATAAATAACGTATTCTCCTGATTAGATCCAAAAACAAGTGGAAATATGTATAAACAAAATCTAAATACACGCAAGATAATATCCAAAATTATACAAGTAAGGTTTTAAATTGAGAAAACCATCACAATCATAATTGAAATCAAGAGGGAAATGAGAGATACTCCTATATGGAAGTATATATATTAAGAGACTATAACTAAACGACAATTTTTACTTGTATTTGGAATACAAAAGAAGTCATTTACCTGCAGTCTGACTAAAGGAGGAACGCAAGCTTTCTTGTTTAGTTCCACAGGCTGAATGGAAAACAAAAATATAGTGAACAGAACAAGGAAGAAGACATGCTATAAATGCATGGCATATCTGACTTGTGTACAAACTTTTCTTTTAAATACATATTCTGCTTCAAAGTATAATAATAATTAATAATATAACAATAATAATAGGAAATCAGTTTGCTAACAATTTGTGATGAACAATAAAATAATTAATAATACAAAAAGAGAAGTTCGGTACGTAACTTGATATTACATATGTAATTTGTATTTAAACTGCTCTACATACATAACTAAAAAAAGTACCTACATGTCAGTACATGCCGATGCCTACATAATTACATGTAATGTATACTTGAAAGTCCAGAACCTCTCAATTATTCACCCTATTGCTCATTTAAAAATGTTTGGCCACATATGTATACATTTAATTCTTCTTAAGCATCCATCATCAGTCCTCAACAAATTCAATATCTGTATTACACGCTGATAGTTTTCTTACTATCGATGATAGGGAATTCGAATCTGCAATAATAAGTTTAATTAGTGATTATATAAACAAATCCATTACAATTCAATATTCAATATTTGATATTTATATAGTCATCAGTTAAAAGTTAATACTGTTATAAAAAAAAACTATATAAATTGAATATGTAGGGTAGTTACCGGGAAGTTTCGTTGGGAAATGTCGATTATGGAAATTTCCAAGGACTGGTGCATGAAAATGTCCTGGATTTTTGTTTGTATTTGGTCTTGATTCTTGATGTCTATAAAGAACAGGTGTTTGCATATTCTTCATGTTCCTCAGAATAACTGACTTTTTATCCTTGAATATGGACATTTTGATCATCTCACTAATACTCTTATTGAAATTAATACTCATAGTATTCTTCCTGTTGGCTATAGAATTTTTATCGTGAAGATGAGGACTTGGATTCATGTGATGGAAACGACTCGGACTGGTGGGATTCCCTTTGTTGACAGTTTTGTTAATGATTTTGACAGCAGCACTATTGTAAAATTTATTTGGGCGAGTTATAGGAAGCATCATCATCCTGCTATGTGGAGCAGTCCCTATTTGCTTTGTTACTACCACTGGTCGTTTTTGAGGAGTCGCAATTTGCTTTGTTACTACTACAGCTGGTCGTTGTTTTTGAGGAGTCATTTTCATTGTTGTGGTCAACTTGAGTGGAGACATTTTCTGTGGAGAAGGAGAAGGAGGGCCAGCTCCAGTGGATTTTCGAGCGAAATGCAATCTCTGTCTAACTACGGAAGGCTGATTCAAATAATGGGGCATCACATCCACATTGTCACTTTTGGAAGTAGTACTTTCATAACCAGATTCCATATTGCTACTGTGATTATCCGTATTGCCAGAGAGTCCGTATTTAGGACACTTTCTGGTAATTTCTTCATAAATTTCTGGGATATCGATAGGACAACACATAATCTCTAGATCCCAATCGTCAAGGTCCGAGTCTGAGTGTAAACTTATTGTGCTATCGTTGCTGCTCCTGCTCTCATCTGCTTTCTCATTAACTTGATCCAATTGAGATTTCTATTGAATTTCCAAACAAAAAAAAAAAAAAAACAAAGTATGAAAGTGATCTGATATCATCTCAAATAACCTTTTTTTGGCAAGTTTGAAGAGTACATGACATAATTAAATGGAAATGAAGTTGAAAAAACTCACGTCCGGTTTGTAGGTATGAGGTAAGCGATGAAGTTGAATGAATGGAGGCGCAATTTCCATTTTCTCATCTATAAATGAATACAAAGAATTATATGATACATTGACTGTCATCAACAAGGATTGGATTGGGTATAGTTTTCTGCATACAAATTGAAAATAAGTAAGTAAAGAAAAAAATCATCAACAGATTAAAAGAAACTAACTTGATGTGGTGGGTATTAATCCCAAACTGTTAAGAAAAAGTAGTTTGTGAGCTGGGTTTCCAGATTCAATCGTCATCGAAGCGAGTTCCATTCTCTGATCATGGTCCCGTCTTGTATTTCGAGGACTCCATTGTGACAACTTTTTTGATGATGCTACAAAACAAAATTTTCAAAATTGATCAGATTGAGCGAGTGATGAACAAAAAATTCACGTGATAGATTTTCTCAAGTCCGACTTTGACATTCGATTGACTTAAATATACATGTAAAAGAATAATTAAACGTCAAACAATTGAACAAACCTTTGAGCTTGTTTTTGAATAGAAGTCGTTCGGATACTCGCACCGAAGTTTCTGATGTCGCTTCTGATTCTTTGCATGGTGTATTCTGATAAAGCAAATTTAAAGGTAGTAAAAAGTTTTTAAATTAATAATTCAGTATATTGATTTAAAATACAAAATACTGAAAACATTTCACATGTAAAAGGTATAGGAAATGTATACAAGACATGTACTCAAGTTGATCATCATCAAAACTTTGATGATGATCAAAAACTGTGAAGATTTCGTACCATTAGAAAAAAGTGCACTTTTTTCTCTTTGGAAGAAAGGTTTGATGATGAGCCTTTAGGTTTTACCATTGTTGACTTTATGTACACGGAAAGGAGTTAAATATAGTAATTATCAAATTAAAATTATTATTATGATGAAAAACGAGGGAGTTTGTCCTCTCATACTCCTCATATAGTGTATAGCGTGTAGAGGTGACAATATTTCCATACAAATTGCTTAAATTCTCAAATCCCCACTCATTTTCAAGGAATTCTGCCTCTGAAATCACTTGCCTGACTCCACCCGAGGGCGGAGGAGCCACTAAATTCATAAAAGTTTTTGGATGGACAGTATATGGGGTTGTGGATAAGAATACCAGCCGTGTACTACTTTTCACTTTTTTGCATATTAATATGCACGAAAACATGGGCTATTTTATACAACAAGTTAGAAATTTGTAAAAAAATTGCAAATATTTTTAATTAATTTACAAACATTAGTTAAATTCAAACAAAATATATGACGATTTCTTTCTTGTGATTTTTCGAATTACGAAATCATTGAAAACGCCGTGGCGCGAAAGCGGCCAAAAAGGAAAAGTCAAATATCTTCTAAACTAGATAGTAGTACACGGCTGGTTTTCTTATCTACAACCCCATATGAGGATGTGGATGGAAAAACCAGTGGAAGACGTATTTTCACTTTTTTGCATATTCTTATGTAGAAAAACATGGGCTATTTTATACAACAAGTTAGAAATTTGTAAAAAAATTGCAAATATTTTTAATTAATTTACAAAGTGTAGTTAAATTCAAACAAAATATATGACGATTTCTTTCTTGTGATTTTTTCGAATTACAAAATCATCGAGAAACGTCGTGGCGCCAAAGAGGCCAAAAGGAAAACACGAATATCTCGGCTTCCAGATCCACGTCTTCCACTGGTTTTTCTATCCACATCCTCATATATCGTCTGTTAAGTTCAAAAAGGAACTATAATTATTTTCCTTAATTTCGTTTGACCGGGGTTGACCTGCTCTGGAGGTCAAAGTATTAGAGATGGAGCTTTAGGTCAAGCAACATTATTGTAGAGCAGGTCATGACAAACAATAATGTCGCTTGACCCAAAGCTCCATCTCTACTACTTTGTCCTCCAGAACAGGTCAACTCGGACAAACGAAATTAAGGAAAATAATTATAATTCCTTTTTGAACTTAACAGACGATATATATATTCCTCGAAGCTCCACTCCTCTCGCCTTGTCTATAAAAACGGGTAGAAAAAGGGATCGTGTATGTGTGTAGTGTGCACATTTATGATGATGACATCTCACATCCTTTCGTTTATGTGTACATGTACATATAAATAAATAGAGAGAGAGAGAGACAGAAATAAAAGATGGGTAATGGACAGATTTGCAATTACGAGAATGACGGGCATTTATACACGAATTCCATAAAATATCTACATGAACATTTTACATCATAAAATCATAATGAATGTCACTGAAGAGGAAAATGTGTATTTGTGTATGCGAATAATGCGAATGCTTTACTCATGCCCCAAAACTCCCACTGTTTTCGCGTATATAATTTACAAAAGGTCATACATAAATTGCTGGAAACAATAGTATAGTATATAGTAGCAGGGAAAGTATCATATTATTTATACAACTCTATACATGTACATTCAACATTGATCGATGAAATAATTACACAAAGGAAAAAATTACCTTTACTTTATATAGTATGTACAGATATATTTATGTATACCTTACAAAATTCTACGGAAATCTTCAAAGGGCGTGAAAAATGAAAATATCCGTGTGTGTGTGTGGGTTTTTACAAGGAACACGGAACGGGGGAACAATTTAATAATATGTACTATGTATATACTTATAGACAATATAAAACCAAAGGACAAAAAAACGAGTATGTATATATATAGTAAAATGATTCACAGATTCAGATACATATCCAGATTCATTTGACTTTTCTTAGATGACAAAATATGACAAGCAATAACGATGACGCGATGACCATGTAAAAAAAGATGAGGGGAAACAATTGGACTATATTTAATAAATATAGTCCAATTGTTTCCCCGATGTCACGAAATTTAAGAATAAATATAAATATTATTTATATGTATTCGTAAATTACGTAACAAGAAACCGGAACAACTAACAAGAAATTTTCCTTGGATATCCATATTTTCCTCTTGCAAGTTTATATATATTATGTACATTAAACTTGATAAATTGTCCCAATAGAAAAAAACTCTGAGATATCCAAATTATATCGATTGAAATTGGTCAAAATTTTGGACTTATTATATCAATATATCGTCTGTTAAGTTCACAAACGAACTATAATTATTTTCCTTAATTTCGTTGACCTGTGCTCCAAAGGTCAAAGGGCTCAAGATGGAGCTGTGGGTCCTTCGACATGATTGTCTGCCATGACCTTTTCTGTCAC
>JAIUND010004110.1:0-13183 GCA_034699125.1 Gisinianus flammeolus | reverse complement strand
GGGGATATCATTGAAAACGGGGGTATAGTAGCTCCAAATGAACGATTTTATGGAAATTTGCACAACTTTGGACACGTCATGCTCGCCTTCTCTCATGACCCTACGAATCGTCATAATGTATAACTTGAAGATTTTTATTATTTTTCATGCTCTAAGTACACACAAACTTCTACAGTATTTTGATTACCATGTATAGAATGTAATTTCCAATTTGTTTTCTAATAATTATAATGGACAGGAGTCCATGGGCGTGATGGGAGATACGACCACAGCGATGAGAGATCCCGTATTTTATCGGTGGCATAAATACATTGATGATGTCTTTGATAGACACAAGCAATTACTCACTCCGTACACTCAACAGCAGGTTTGATTTATGTCAATTGAAAACCACCATCCATGAATTTCAATAGTAGCACATATATATTTTTTTTTTTTTTACAAAAAATGACTATATAATGTGAATATACTTTCACAGTTAATTTGGCAAGGAATTCAAGTCACAAGTTTGGCAGTGCAGGCGGGGAAACTCAGTGTGAATAATTTGGTGACTCAATGGACTCGGCGGGATATTGATTTGGCCAGAGGATTAGATTTCTCCCGGAATGCAATGACAATGGGAAGTATTTGGTCTCGGGTCACTCATATGGATCATGAACCCTTTACTTTTCGAATCAATGTAAGTATAGAAGAGAAAGCAGTACATATACTTTCACTTGAAATGTTTTGGCTAGTATAGTAATCTGAATAAATAATTTTTGCTGTCTTTATGCACATAGGTCAGCAATTCTGGTCGTCAAGCGGTTAGTGGTACCGTTCGAATTTTCATGGCTCCCAGAAATGATGGTAACGATTTGAAAAACATACAAAAACACTCCACACTTTTAATTCATTATAACATAATCAATGATCTCGTTATTCTCGATATTTTTTTTAATTAGAAACTGGGCGCAAACGATTATCTTTCCGGGAACAACGTCCACTCTTTTTTGAACTGGACAAATTCGTTTCCATACGTACGTACATATGAAAAAATACTGCTACACACTTCCCGTTTATATTATGTATATATGTACCTCTAAATTTCCTAATCTTCTGCCTAATTCGTTACGTTTATATTTTAGTTCAACCTGGACAAAATCAAATCACTCGTAATTCAGTGGACTCATCTTTGACTGTTCCCTGGGCTCAATCGTTTCAAGATTTGGAAGCCTTGCCTCAAGATGTTATGAGTATTACGGGGGAGCAAGCCGTGTGTGGATGTGGCTGGCCGAATCACATGTTGATTCCAAAAGGTTCTTCAGGACAAGGGACAATGTTTGATTTATTCGTTATTGTGACGAATGCTGCGGAGGATGCAGTCCAGAGAAATAATCCTCAAACTACAAATCAAAGAAAGGGTTGTAAAGACTCTGTCAGTTTTTGTGGTATACTGGATGAATTGTATCCTGATAAAAAACCCATGGGATTCCCATTTGATAGAAATGCTGTCATGCCTGGAACGAGGAATTCCCCTGTTCGTGATCTGGATGCCTATGTGCAAGCCAGCTCAAATATGCGACATCAACAGGTGAAACGATTTTTCAAATTCACAAATATTGCATCAGAGCAAAAACAAAGGGTAAGAAACTAATAGTAGTATAATTGATGAATTTATAGGTTCGTATTACACATCGGCCGGACGTGGTCAATGTCATTGCTAGTGCACCAAGCTCTATGAATTTTCTCAATTCGGATGGTACAACAAGTGCCACACAGACAAACCCAGGACAATCAACTACCTCGTCTCGTCCACGCCCGACGACGACGACGACAACCTCTGCACAAGCAGTTACATTTCAAGATCAACGAGGTAGAGGAACAGTTCCAGGTCAAACTGTAAATCGTCCTGCAACTCCAACTCGAAGTCCGAGTCCTCTTGGTGGTTTTAATCAACCACAAAGAGGAAGGCAACCTCAAAACCAGCAGTTCGGCAACCAAAGTGCTGGTTCATCTCCTGTGTGGGTTCAAGTTCCAAGTCCACAAGGATTCGGATCAGGTGGGGGTTGGGGAGGACGCTCTCGAAGTCCATCTCCAAATCATTTTACTTTTGGATAAACATTTACTGTGTATATTTACAATATTATTCACAAATCCACTAAAAGGGGAAATCATTCAACAAGCATTGTATGTATACATATTTTTACTAAAATTTCTCAACCACAATTCTACATGCTCTTTTATTTTGTTCTTGAAAATTCACTACATGATCTTTGACATGATGGTGTCACATGGAAAATTACTTCTAACAATTATGCTTGGAAAAAAATGCAAGTATTATACATGCTATTTATGAAAATAAACACTTTCGTTTAAACTTGTTTGAAATTTTAATTTTATTTCTTAACCGAGTTGATTCAAGTCCATAGAACAGAAAGAAGGAAGAATTTCTGTACATTTTTGCATTATCATTGGTATTGCATTAGTACAGTAACTACAGTAGTATTGAAAATTATATCATCGCTACTTGTAGTACAAATTTTCTAAGATAGTTGCTCATTTGTGTAACAAAATGTTAAATAGTAGAACTAATAAACCGGCTTCAACAGCGAGGAGAATTCTATTCGTATCGTAATTAATGTATCATACATTATGTATGCATAATGCATATTTGGTTTGTGCTGAGTTTGACTTGACTATATACGTCACAAAAAGATATTTTATTAGATTAAATTCTATAGACTACTTTTAGGACTGAGTACTCACTTTTCGTGTCATTACCAAGTCATTCTTAATGTCTTGTTACACTTGATACAACTTTATCGTCAGTTGTCATTTTATGATCTTTTCAAGGATTCTTTTCGAAACTTCAAAAATTTGTGATTATACGTTACTAATGAATCGTTAGTATTTAACCAGGTGTTATTCTTGGAATTACACAGTGAACATACCTACATAGAAAGAGATAGCTATACAAAGTCAATACCAAAAAAATAAAAATTGCTTACACAGATAATATAGAGTAAATGTATATGTAAATGTATATGTGCTTGCAATTACTATAAAATGTGCAATTCAAGATTATATATGTATATATACGTACTTCATTTGCTTTGAGTACTTTCAACGTATATACTTCCTCATTCTATCAATCTCATTTGAATGAATGACGTAATTTTTATACTATTCAACGAAACTTTAACTCGATCAAAACTCTTTGATAAAATTAATTAAGGATTTGCAAAGAAAACGAAGAAACAAATGCTTCAAGTTATTGTTTTAAATTTCATTTACTCGCAGGCGACAACTCTAATTCATATTAGAATATCACCGCATTGTTGTCAATATTCAATATGTATGTACTTAAGTTTGTTCAAGACTGCTCAAAAATTAAGTAAGTACTTAGTGTGATGATTGATCTTGGATCCATGCGTTTAAGAACGGCTAACGGCTTTCACCCGTGTCCAAATGATTTAAACCATATGTATAGTGACTGATGGAAAACGCTATATAACATCTAAAACGAAATTAACAGAACGAACAAAATTAAATAAAGGTAATTCTGAACCTGGGCGTACTAATCTTTCATTAACGGTATTCCATTTAATGCCATTGATCCGGTGTTATAAGTTTTTTATTTCATCTCAAATCTATAAATGAACTCTTAATTTCCCTATCATAGCTGTGGAGATCTGAAACGGTGACACGTGACACACTTAAATATTTATGTCGTTACAGAGCCCATTTTAAATAATTTATTCTAATTTTGAGTTTGCACTTGAACTTTAATTTGTAATTATATAACGATAACAAATGTAGAATGAAAATAGTAGAATTACTAGAATTTCAAGGCTTTGCATTTTTGTAAGAAAGCAGAAAATCCCGCTCATTGAAATTTTGAATATGTATTTGGATTTAATTTTTTTTTTCGGATAGAAGCAACTTACCAAATGACCTGAAAATAACCAGAAATGTGTAAAAAGACATTTAGAAACTTTTGGGGGAATCAGTTTTACGATATACACCCTCAATTATAGAAGACCTCTGATTTCCGGTCAAGTCCCAATACCCGTAATGTTACAAAAGTATGTACGTCCATGTATAAGCTTTTAGTTCCAACTTTCCACTGAAGATTACTCTTATTATGAAAAAAAGCCGGCGGTTTCAGGCTGTACTATAGTTCTCGTAAGATCACTGGTTAAGCCAACTAGCCTTTTGCAAATTGGATGGGTGTATTTGCTGAAGAATACTTGTTTGTTTAAAAGTAATGAAGAAGGAATATTGTCTACGGGGTCGCAATAGATAAACTGGTCTACGCGGTTTCTGTCTCTTCCATAGAGACAGATATTTGCATTGGGTCAACTTAGGGTCAACTGGACCTAAGTTTAACGGCAAAACGACATATTTACTTAAGAAGCCGCTGTGAAGGGGCAAGTTTTTTAGAATTTTTATGATACGCAACATAAAAACCAAAAAAATTGTTTTGGTCGAGTGGACCCCTCCCCCAAAAGTGGTGATCAACTTTCTGGACAGCCCCTTAAGAGACCAGGATTTTAAATTACCAGTGATAACAAGCAAGTTGTATACACTACACTGCGTGCACATGCATACCACAGTTTGTGTAAACAAAGTCTACAAAATGAGGATAATTTCATTCTCTTGGAATTTTTTGACGATAACGAACGGAAAATTAATTAATTAATCTGGTCCAGATTATCTGGAAACGATCGGGTTTGTAAAGAAAAAGGCATTGGAGAACTTGAAGAACAGTTGTTCGTAAACGCGGACAAAGTTTTTTAAGGGGGAGGGGTCCAAAAAATAAATCATGATTTGTATCGTGACGCCATTGGTACACAGCTCCTACAGTTGAGGAAAAAAGAAAAGACAAAAAAAGTTCACTTGTTCTATTGGCAAATTCTCTTTTGCGGATTTCGTTTTTAAAGCACATGGAAAGAGTAAAATAAAAAGATTGGACTTGAAGAAAAAATTGTATTTCGGTATGTCAGGTCCCGAATTTAAATGGACTCGAGTACAAGAGGTAATAAACTTTGTTATTCACATATAACTGTAATGTTTCATTATTCTGGAAATGTCATGTTGTATTTTGGATCATGATCATGATAAATGTTTTTACACATTTTCAATTTTAAATGTTCTTCAAAAGCTTTTGTTAATTAATTTTATAGTCCACGGGAGTATTGCCAAGACCTCGTCATGGACACCGAGCTGTTGCTATCAAAGATCTAATTGTCGTTTTTGGTGGAGGAAATGAAGGAATTGTAGATGAGCTTCATTGTTATAATACAGGTAGTAAATTATTACTTATTCAAATATATATATAGTTATATATTTACATACTCCATTGTCAATATTTTTTTCCATTTTCATGTATTTTTAATGATTGCAAATTGCAAGGCATATATAGTATTTACTATTATTTCTTTGTGTTTGCTAATTTGTCGATTTCTTGCTATAATCCTCGTATATTTATAGCATCAAATCAATGGTTTCAACCAGCAGTCAAGGGAGACATACCGCCGGGTTGTGCGGCTAATGGTTTTGTTGTTGATGGTACTCGTATTTTGGTCTTTGGGGGAATGATTGAGTATGGTCGCTATTCTAATGATTTATATGAACTCCAGGTAAATATAAGCAATAGACTTGACCATCTAATTAAATAGATTATAATAGTATACCTTTCAAAATTAATAAGTACAATATGAAAATCATTATTATTAAGGCTGTCAGATGGGAATGGAAAAAATTGAAACCTCGTCCATCAAGAACTGGACCTGAGCCTGCACCCTGTCCAAGATTAGGTCATAGCTTTACCCTCATCAATAATGTTGTATACCTCTTTGGTGGTTTAGCAAATGAGAGAGAGGATCCTAAAAATAATATTCCAAAGTATATGGATGATTTGTGGGCATTGGAATTAAAACCCAACGGAAGTGTTAGTTGGGATCGACCTATAAGTTTTGGTGTGGCTCCGTCTCCCCGTGAATCTCATACTGCTCTTGCCTATGTGGACAAAGATGGATCTAAACCTCGTATAATTATTTATGGTGGTATGAGTGGTTACCGTTTAGGCGATTTATGGGTTCTACAATTGAGTAAGTTTCCTTTACTGTTATCAGTGTTATCATTATCTAATTAATATTTGTTTCATATTTAAATAAGTAAGAAGAATAATGAGATCATAACCATATTAGATACAATGACATGGAGCAAACCTATTGTTAATGGACCAAATCCTCTTCCACGATCCCTTCATAGTGCTACACTCATAGGGAACAAAATGTATGTTTTTGGTGGTTGGGTTCCCCTTGTACTGGACGACCTCAAGCACACTTTAAATCATGAAAAGGAATGGAAATGTACAAACTCATTGGCTTGTTTAAATTTAGGTGGGGGAAACGATGCAAATTATGAACATATTATTTAGTTTTTTTCTACGTTATGTTTTCAAATGTGTGCGAATGGTGTTTTCCAATCATCTAAATATTCAATATTTAATATTGAATAAAATTTTGTGGTGCAGAAACGATGACTTGGGACAATATACAACAGGATGTATTGGACGAATCGATTCCTCGGGCAAGAGCTGGTCATTCTGCTGTTGCGGTACACTCTCGGCTGTACATTTGGTCTGGTCGAGATGGCTATCGGAAGGCATGGAATAATCAGGTGAACACACAATGTTTAACACAGACTCATTTTAAAAATGTGAAACTATATAAATATGTAATTTTAAAGACAAGAAATACAATATCTTTTCATATTTAATAATAATTATCTGCTATTGCTATTAGGTTTGTTGTAAAGATTTGTGGTATTTGGAAGTTGAGAAGCCACCGGCACCTGGACGAGTGCAGCTTGTGAGAGCATCTACAAATTCACTGGAAGTATCTTGGTCGAATGTACTCAATGCTGAAGGATATTTAATACAAATTCAAAAGTATGATGCGCCAGCACCCAAAGAGTCCATACTCGAACAGCCAGGTAGAATTTCAAAACAGAATTGTTAATTATAGTAAACATCTATTATAGTTACATCTTTTTCTTTGCCTTTTTTTTGGTTAAAAGAAGCATAAAAGTTATGGCATTAAATATTAAATGTTGATAATAACAACCATATAAATGAAAATATAGCTCCCTCAATAGTGAAGCCTGTCCTTCCACAACAAATACAACAAGGGACTAAGGTGGCAACATATGAGTTGTCATCTGTCCAGCAGCCGGTAGCCATATCCAGTCCAGCTAATTTACCAACAGCTTCCAGCCTTCTCCACCCAGTGTCGATGACGGGAACGGCGAGTAATGCCATATTTTTGAATAGAATGCCTGTTTCTCGGTCCGCGGTGACTGCAACACAAACAAGAGGGGTCATTCGTTACCGAAATCCTGTGCAAGTTGGATCGAGAGGTCAAATCCCGACTCTATTCAAAGGTACTGCTCAATCCCCAGCTCAATCTCCTAGTGTGTCTCAACAGTTAAGTGAAATGCAAGCGGCACGTGTTGCTGCCGTTCAAAAAATCCAAACACAACAGCAGCAGCAAGTGAAATGGGTATCGACGAGCAACGCTCAAACAATTTACACACAAAGCGGAATGAAAGTTGGGACCGTGAGTGGTGGAACTGGACAAACAGTCCGTTTATCAACTCCAGGAGGACTCAAAGGACTCTCTGCTGGTACAAAATATGTCATTTTACAAAAACCTGGAGGACAAGGCTCTGTCAACACTCCTGGAGGCCAACAAATTCTCACTGTATTGAAAACAAGTCAAGGGATGACTGTAGCTTCCATGCCCAAAATTATGCAAAATAAACCCACGGTCCTGAGTACAAATTCACAAGGTCAACAAATGATCTCTCTCTCTCAACTCCAAGCTTCACAGCTCCAAGGGACCGTCTCTATGTCGGGTGGGAATATCATGCTGGCGAGTTCAGGAGGAACAACATCTCAAGCAGGGAGACAGCAACAGATTGTTGGATTCTCGCAAGTTCCGTCTGCCTCAAGTGGAGTTGTTATGAGTACTCACGAAATGACGGGAACTCAACAGCAAACAGCTGATGGAGAATCCGCCGTCGTCCTTGCAAATAACTTAAAAAATGGGAAAGCCATGCAGCCCATGCAATTCAGTGTGGATGCAAATGGAGATCTTTGCTTTCTCCTATCGAATGACGGCAGCCATCCCGAATTTTTGGATCCTGAGCAAGATACAACAGGAACAATGGGCTTGAAAGGTGGTGCACCTCTCTTCACCAAAGATACTAAATTCAGTTGGAAAGAAAAAATCGGTCTCAAAGGTGGAAATTCAAATAGTCTCGAGGAGGATGAGGAAGGTGAGATAAATGAAGAAGAAGAAGCAAATCCAAGTGACATGACTGCTCAAGCTCAAACCCAACCACTAGAAGCTCAAACCCAGTCACTAGAAGCTCAAACCCAATCACTAGAAGCTCAAACCCAATCACTAGAAGCTCAAACACAACCACTAGAAGCTCAAACCCAACCACTAGAAGAAAGAGAAGAAGAAGAGCAAGGACAAGGTGTACTTAGTCAATTTGAGAGTGGTGAAGCAATGGAAGAAGGTGGAGATTTGAGTGAAGCCACGGGAAATGAAGAGTCAAATCAATCTGAATCTTTTAAATTTGAGCCAGAATCATCGTGTTTGACGTCTTTAGCTCCTGCCAGTGGGGATATGGGTGAAGAGACAGAACAGCTTAATGACAGTACAGAAGATTTGAATGCCAAAGCGACTGCTACAGCTGTCGAATCAATCCTTGAATGTGACCTTCGAATGCAAAATAATACTGATAGTAGTAATAATGACAATAATAGTAATGTTGAGGATATTGATACAACAAGTGATAGTAAGATTGTAGATGGACTTTTGAGCCTTTCCCAGTCAGTTGTGGGGAATATTGGCTCCATGCCTCCCTCCTCTGGCCTTATTAATATTAATAGTGCGACTTCCTACTTGAGCGCTAGCGACAAGTCCAAATCCGATGATCTAATGAGTATATTGAGTATTATGGAAGGGAATACGGATCCTATGAATAATAGTGCTAATTTATCTACTTCGTACTTGAGCACCAGTGACAAATCTAAATCCGATGATCTAATGAGTATACTAAGTATAATGGAAGGGAATGCGGATCCTATGAGTGGAAATTTGTCTACTTCCTACTTGAGTAGTAGTGACAAATCCAAATCCGATGATCTGCTCAGTATATTGAGTATTATGGAAGGGAATACAGACCCTCTGAGTACACTCGCGTCTGCTGCTGCCGTGAGCACTGCACGCTCCTCATTGAAAGTGGACCCGGAAGCATCCTCGGCAGCAAGCTCCCTCGCATTACTCAACCATAGTTTAGTCTCTGCTAGTGCTAGTAATAATAATAAAATCCACCCGACAACTAACCAACTCGACTCACTCGCCACAGGGCAACCAGCAGCTCCAGTTGCTATCAAGACTGAAACTACCATAGAAGAGGACAAGAAAGATCTTTTGTGGAACGACGTCGCATACGTCAAGTCAAACCAATTGGTTATTAAACAATATTACACCGTGTCCGAGAAGCTGATCACACTCAAACCTGACATTGACATTACTAGGGATTTGGAATTCATCAGAAAGAAGGTGGATCTTCTCCCAGGAACTGCGTACAAATTCCGTGTAGCTGCTGTAAATTCTTGTGGTCGTGGACCTTGGAGTGAGGTAAAAAACACACTTTCGTACCTTGGTCCTGTTTATTTTTATTTGCCTGCATTCAAATTATTAAATTGTATTGTTGAATTTGACCCCGATTCGCAAGTACAGTCATGTAATTAAAAATTATGTACTAATTTAGGTATCAGCCTTCAAAACTTGCTTCCCTGGCTTTCCCGGTGCTCCTTGTGCCATAAAAATTTCAAAAGGTATATAGAAATATTTATATACAATTCATATGATATGATATAATATAATAATAATATATTATATCTTACGAATATAACTCGGATTATTAAACTGATTGTACTTTTGCCGAATTTATAATTCATAATATTCCTTTTCAAAAGCTCATGATGGTGCTTTAATTTCATGGGAGCCTCCACAAAATTCCTTCGGAGAGATCGCCGAGTACTCTGTCTATTTGTCTGTGAAACAACATTCTACTCCAACTGTAAATATTTGCAAACTCTTAAATTTCTTATTATTATTGCATATAGTTTCATCATAAACTAAATAAATGCTCTCATTTGTGTAGGTTGAACCAAAAGCTGGAGCCCCTAATTTATCTTTTATCCGCGTGTACTGTGGTGCTCAGAATCAGTGCACTGTTCATAACACAAACCTCCAATCTGCTCATGTTGACATCACTACTAAACCTGCCATACTATTCCGGATTGCTGCAAAAAATTTCAAAGGTATAAAGTCATAAACTAACAAGGAAAAAAAGCTAAGCTTAATGATAAATTCTGAAAGAGGAAAGTGACAATATATTTTACTGTTCCAATTTTATTATAGGTTATGGACCAGCCACACAAGTTCGGTGGCTACAAGATTCGGCTTTTCCCAACTTTTGTGAATTGAAAGCAAAACGACTCACTGAAAAGACTATGCCTGGAGGGAAGCGAATCAAATTGGAAGATCCTATGACATTTCCTCAATAAGAAATGGAATTAGTGTGCTCACTCGCTACTGGTGGGTTCAAAATGTGAAAGCTTATGTTTCAACTACCAAGACTTTAATCCTTGCAAAAGAAGAGGTTATAGCTACTGTACCTATAACCTAATTTTAAACCTAGTTTTAGACTAAGAAGACTACTTAAAGGTTTTATCATTTGAATTATATATTAGTTTTACTTACATGTGAGTATAAGCAATGCCATATATAGTCCCCGTCTCCTATACTCTTGTAAGAGGGGGTGAGGACTATAATAATATGGCCTTGAGTATAAGTTGGCTCAAATTATTGGACTAATTTTAAAAACAAAAAAAAAATCAAATTTTGCATTTTCAAGTTATTATTGTGTTAGTTAAATATATTTGGCGATTTATATAGAATGAAGGACCAAGGAAGACATGAGACTCTATATTATTATGTAGTCACAGTTGAGCTACCGATAATTTTGAATATAAGGACTAGTTAAAAATATATTTATAATTAATATTCCTTGTGTAATCTGTTGCGTCTTCCTTTTACGACTGTTTCAAATGTTAAGAATAAAATTCAAGCAATTAGAATCGAAAGATCCTGAACGGGTATTAATTATTATATAACCACATACACAAATACACCCTTAAATTACGTCTGTAATTACGAAACCTATAAAGTCTGTCCGCCACAATGGTGAAAAATCTTCATTCAAAGTTCTAAGGTTCGTAAGGTTCTAATTGTAAGACTTCCAAGGTATACTTCTTATAATAGATTGTCAATAGCATTGTAAAAAAAATTTCACTGTACCAACAGCAACAAAGTTTTGAAAATGTAATTTTGCCTAAATTCATGAGATATATTTGTGTTTTAAATCTAATTTATTCTCTTAGTTTTCTATATATTAGGGTATTTGCATCTGCTATTTTGGCTTTTGGTAAATATGAAAGTTTTTTTTATTGAATTAATGAGAGAACGTCCCGAAATAAGCCCTATTATCATTTATTATCCGCGTGAAATAGTTCTGGAGTATACAAAAAAGAAAAACATGTAGCTGTTGCTTTAAAAAAAATACTCCATGTGGGTCCATTTGATGACAAATTTCGATGGACCTTCATTTTTTTGGGGATACTTGCAAACGAAAGCTAAATTGATATTGCAATTGAGATCATTGATGTAGGTTAATGAAGGTGAGCAGTGAAGACAGTTCTCAGTAGTTTTTCCGTTTGGTTCAGGTGGAGTCCAAAAGGACTTGGGCATTTCCTTGCCAGTGGTCAACCATCGCCACACCCTCCACTTCTGCATGTCACTTGCACCAAGCCAAAAACTAGAAGTCTCAAGTACACCTGCACACACAACCAACAGACGACAGATCGTTTCATTACAATGTAATGATTACATATTACATACTGTATTGTATGTTTCCAAATGAGAACCAACGATGAAGTATATATGAGAGTAATTATTCGCATAAAATTCAATTACCGGCATCCTTTGCGAGTTTAATGAGAAATTTCAACTCCTCCGTCGTCAAGAAGTCTGTCAGATCCGCACCATTTTTATGAAAATTTTCATTATGCATAATGTGGGGCATAAAATGACATAACATGATTCCCTGGGATCATTCCCATCTAAATATTGATTCACGCATTATTATAGAATCCAAGTGCGGTAAAGAGTCCAACGACATTTCATAACATTATTCTTATTGTTAGTATAATGGTTATGCTTCATTATACAATCGAATTTCAAACTCCTATTTACATTGATAATTAATTTCACATGTCAATTTAAAGGCGAATAAATCCCAATAATGGAAAAATGACATTTCATTTATGTATTTACGAAACAATTTTAAGGTTTGGCTTTGATATATTCATGTCTGAAATTCAGCCGGCAGTCACTGGAACTTTCATGAAGTGTGAAATGAGTTTCAACAAAAAGTTGGCCCAAATACCCGCCCAACATTACTGAGCATTTAATTCCCTTTCAATTTCTGCATTGTTTGTTGATTTTTGTTTATTTCTCACTTTTATGACAAAGGAAAGAAATTGAATGTGAAATGACTTGCCGTTTTTTGTTTCCCGTCTGAGATGAAACTGGCCAAAACATTATATTTAAATAATACCATAAATATTCCGATTCGAATCGGATCTCTCCATTTTCGTTTCCTCAACTTTGAATTTTGAATTAAACTTTTGTCAGAAAAGTCTTTCTTTACAGCCTCAATTCAAAAATTTACTGGAGGTTTTGGAAATCGCAGAAATTGTGTGAAAATATGAAGAATAAATCAGAACTTGGATTTTTAACTGTGGTCGTTTTGGGTCTGATTTTACTGGTTGAAATCCCTACAGCATTTCCATCGCTGCTTCGAAGTAATTAACAAATGATCCACGTATTGTTTTTTGTTTTTCATTTCAATTAATTGTTGTGTGTTAAAATTCCAGTTGTGCAGGCGAGTTGTACTCAAAATTCCATCTGGACTCCGAATCCGTCGTCGACCGTTCAAAATCAGTGCCTGCAATGTTTTTGCTATGCCAGTGGAACTTCCTTGTGCAAAATTC
>JAIUND010004109.1:0-13184 GCA_034699125.1 Gisinianus flammeolus | reverse complement strand
TTCTCTTGTTCAAGTTCTAAATCTCTGATGGTTGCTTCCGATTTCTCTTGTTCAAGTTTTAAATCTCTGATGGTTGCATCCGATTTCTCTTGTTCAAGTTCAAAATCTCTGATGGTTGCTTCCGATTTCTCCTTTGACTGATTCTGTTCGTCATTAAACTATATAGGAAACAATGAGAACAATGTTTGTTTTTTAGTATTTACTCTGCTAATTTTCTATCCTCCTTAGTAGGTACATCTATACGGATCCGTATCATATAATTGATGCTTAGGAGTTTGTAGTATACAGAAACGACATACATTTTAAATTTTAATATAACTCATAATTCCAATCTTACCTTCTCAATGCCTTGATTCAAGTTGATAATTGTTGTTGCCCGATCATTTAAACTATTCTTGAGTTCCTCAATCTCTTGAATAAGTGCACTGTTCAAGATTTTCACTTCACCTAATTCATTTACAAGTTTCTTCTCCATCTGATCGAAATTAGTCTCCGAGAATTGAAACTTTGATTCCCATAATTTTATGATTCCATCTTTGCTATTTACAGACTCATTTAACACTTTAATTGAAGAGTCACTATCTACTAGCATGTCTTGCAAAGTGCAAAGTGCATTGTCTCCTTCTTTCAAACTTTCTTGCAATGTTTTTATTACATTCTCTCCTTCTTTCAAACTTTCTTGCAATGTTTTTATTACATTCTCTCGTTCATTCAAACGTTCTTGTACATTTCTGTGTACATCCTCTCGTTCTCTCAAACTTTCTTCCATTGTTTTGATGACAACCTCTTGGATCTCCAGTTTTTCTTCTAGCAGTTTTGTTGATTCTTGACCTATTCCCTGCTCAGAAATCAGCTGAGCAACAGTTCGTTCCTGCTTTTCTAGAGCTTCTTCAAAAATGCATTTTGAAATTTCAAAGGCTTGCAGTTTACCCTGTAAAACAGCGATTAATTTATCGTGTTCTTCTATTTTAACTTGAAGTATTTTTTTTTCATCGTCCATCGCTTCTTTGTCTGCCTTGTTGCCAGCCTGATATTCTTCTACTTTGGCCTGTAGTAACTTGGATAGATTCAATATTAATAAATATGATTCTTCGGAGGCTTGCAAGTTATTTTTCAAAATTTTAATATCTCGTCTCAACTATATATACAATAATAATAACAAACAATATTAACCAATGAATAATAACGAATACCAAAAAATGCATAACCTCGATCGAATGATTCATGAAATCTATAGAAAACTTTGTATGGATGTACGTATTATAATATTATTATTTTACCTGTGAATTGAATGCTTCGCCTTTCGCACAGGATTCTTTGAGTTCACGAATGAGACGTCTCTTATTTTTCATTTCCATTTCAAAATTTTGAAAGTTTTTCTGCTCACTGTCAACACACTGTTGTGGGAAATGAAAAACTATAGATTAAAACTTTTTTGATTGTCCTTATAGTTCTGTTAAATTGGAATTCTTCTTCTAGAAGTATAATATTACAAGTCTACTATATGTACATACATTAGTTTGATATCTACCTACAATACAGATTACAGAGTACATACTGATTCTAGTTTCAACGTCGTCCAACATTTTAGTTTTCTCAAGATAATATAGGAAAATTGTATATTTTAAAAGGATTCTTCCTTACTTGTGTAAATGATTTGGGAAAATAGTATAAGAATATATGTGTGTAAGATGGCCATGAGCGACAAAAGTTAATTGTAAATTTTTAAAGATTAGGATTTCGGAATGTGCATATTTAAGTCAAATATGAAATATGTCATTTGTCACCTATACTGTATAGGCTATACAATATATCAATATTGTATATCTAAATATCTAATATGAAATGAATTATGTTATAATTACAAATAATACATTCCATTATAATTATTATAGTATTATTTAAAGTGAAAAAATGTCCAAAATAATTTTAACTGCCTGAGACATAAATATACCAAACGTTCGGATCATGCATTGAAATTTGTACAAAAAGAAATTCTATGTGGCTTTGCGAGCAGACATCTCTGCGAGGCTTGGCTAACTGTCAATGAGAAATGAGACACATACGGTTGAAAATTATAAAAAATGAATCTTGTGACTTTTTATATCTGTTAAAATTAAATGGCAATTGTCAATTGAAATAATACCGATTGTCATTTAACTTGAAGTAGTACTATTAAAAAGAATTATGCATAAACACAAAAAAACTGTGTGTAGTTGTAAAGCTATACAGTATTAGGTATTAGAGTAGAGTGTTATTATTATTATTATCAAAAAGTTGGGTTTCTCATACTACACGAGTGTTATATTATTATATATTTTATCTCAAAAGTTAACTGTAAACTACTAGTGTAAACTAAAGGCTTTAATAGAAAAAAATCACTTACATAAAAGTATACATACATAGTAATACATACCTACTTAAATACAGGCTGTCAACTTTTGTGTCTATATACATATACAAATTCTTGAAACTTTCAAAAGTTGTATACGAGTTTATAGGAAGAATTATCAAGAATCAAATTACGTGAAGCCTTTTTGAAAGTGTGTGTTAAATAGAAGTGTATCAAATTACTTAAACTTTAAGGATGGATACAAAAACGAATAAATCAGTAACGAAAACAACTTTTGGACCCATCAACATTCACTCTCATCAAAAAACACTCAAGAATTGATATTAAATACATCAACCAATAATAATTTGAATATATATATAGTATATAGTTTCAGCTGCTATTTTACCGTGTATTTAAAACTATCTATCTATAAATATAAATTATAGACAGTTAAAATATTTAATTTTTATTTACGATATTAATAATGGCCTCATTCCAACCACACCATATTTAGTTTTTTATTTTAATGTATTGTCTTTAATTATGTAAGAAATTTTGTTGTTGGAGAAAGATTCCAGGTCATTAACATATTTTGTACATTTAATCGGATTAGTGAGACAACTACTTTACATATATTCTATATATCACAAGTAGTTTGTACTGCGATTATTGATAGAATACATTAATACTGTTTATTTGTAGTCTACAAAATAAGTTTATACAGTTATTCCAGTACTATGAAAAATCTAGTTCTAACTGGTACTATATAAGTTTTTTATTTTTCATAATTATGAGACTAATATCGATTCATTGATCTTTATTATTGTAAATCTACCAAGTCTGAAAAATTCCAGGAATGAAAATCAGAGGAGTTGGCTAATTCATAGTATCACAATTTGTATCTCTAATTAAAGTATTCTTTTGCGATTTCAAGAATCTTGTTTTAAAACAAAATTTAAGTGTACATATAACAAAATAATATTAATAAATTATCAAACGTGAAAGAAGAATACCAAAGAATCACAAGTCAAAATGGCACTCAAAAAAGTCAAAGGGAATTTTGAGCGAATGCAAGTTTCAATAAACATTTTTTAATTGTGTATATCTTATCTTCAATCTATATTCAATTTAAAACCATTGCGTTGTGGTGATGATGATTTGATTGCAAGCGGGTGTAAAAGTTTATAAAACATTATCATCATGACAAAGGCTAATGATGTTTATATTTTTTCTTTTTGTCTATATAGCTTCGACAAAAACATGACAGATTTGGTTCGGGGGATCCGGAATAGTAAAGATAGTGAAGTGAGTCGACGTTTGACTCTTTTATATGAAACATTCAATGATTGAAGGAAAGGAATAACCAAGTCTTTTATTGTAAAATGTATATTTTTGAAAATTTGAAGGCAAAGTATATAGCGCAATGCATGGAAGAAATTAAAGTGGAGCTAAGGCAGGACAATATTGCTGTTAAAGCGAACGCTGTTACAAAATTAGCCTATGTAAGTATATTTTGTATTTTTTTAATGTTTCTTTACAAAGTCTATGTATAGAGTAGTATAGTACAACTATAAAATTTTAAATTTGAATTGGTAAATTTTCTCGTCTGAAATTTTAGCTCCAGATGTTGGGCTACGACATCAGCTGGGCTGGTTTTAATATAATTGAAGTAATGAGCTCATCCAAGTTTACCCATAAACGAATTGGCTACTTATCTGCTTCTCAGTGTTTTCATGCTGATCAAGAACTCTTGATGCTCACAACTAACATGATTCGGAAGGATTTAAACAGGTATACAACATAAATGAAGATGAATTACCCAACCCACTGTATACAAATATGGAAATATGTACCCAAGAATCAATCTCAATCAATCATACAAGCTAGTTTTATTGAATAATCCAATGTTTTGTGAATGTTTTTTGTGTTTTTTCATGAAAAGCCAAAATCAGTACGAAGCTGGGAACGCCTTATCTGCCTTGGCTTGTTTCGTCAGTCCTGATCTAGCTAGAGATCTATCTAATGATATAATGACTTTAGTAAGGAAATTAACCAATAAAAACGTATTTCTTCTATTATAACCGAATTGGAAATCAAAATGTATAATAATGATTTCCCTTTAGTTGACTTCGACAAAGCCCTATCTCAGAAAGAAAGGTGTTTTGATGCTGTACAAGATATTCCTGAAATACCCTGATGCTCTCCGCCCAGCCTTTCCTCGACTAAAAGAGAAACTTGAAGATCCAGATCCTGGAGTTCAATCAGCAGCAGGTAACATAAAACGTCATCATTTGCATTGTCGTCATCATCATTTGATGTACACACTGATCAATAGTCATCAGTACTTATAATGTGTATTTCTTTTTATTCATTTCTGTAGTTAATGTGATATGTGAGCTTGCGAGGAAAAATCCAAAAAATTACCTCAGCTTGGCTCCGATTTTCTTCCGTTTAATGACTACTTCCACAAATAATTGGATGCTCATTAAAATCATTAAATTGGTAAGCTATATGGACGTTGACCTTTAGGAATCTTATTTTCATTGTGTTGGGTGAAGGTAAAAAGTCTTGCATCAAATGAAATTAGACACGTCAATGCAAATGAATCCCTCTCATTCTTTAGTTAATGTAATAAAGTACATAGTATAGAGTGTTGGCAGGAAAATTTAGGTTGGCAATCAATCTATTGAAAATTTACTTTATAATCTACATAAAGGAGAAGTGCTCATGTATTTTGTTAGGTTTTTTCAATTTCTTATTTTATTATTATTGATACGTGGCTGCATACAGTTTGGCAAAATGACGCAAGTTGAGCCAGATATTGGTAATAAATCAAATCATTTTTTACACTATAAACAGAAAAGTACTATGGACGGAATGTTTTGTGCTGAATTTAAAATTTTACTCCATTTTTAATTAATTTATTATAAAGGAAGGCAGCTTGCGGGGCCTATTATTAAAATTATCCAGAGGTATAATTTATTTGTGAGATGTATATATTTTGTTAGTGCGTACAGTTTGATAGAAAGGATTATTTTAATAGGAAATGTTTTTGGCTTTAGTAGAAAAATACGTATAATTACCTACCGTTGAAAATGTTAAAAATACCCAACATTGTTGCTGTAATTATTAATTAATTAATTATTGTACACTATACGTGTGTGTGTGTACTTGTGTACGATTCAAATCATAATATGATTTGAATCGTAAATATTGTTAATAATGTATAATATACATTATAGTATACACTGTATATTATACATTATAGTATACACTGTATATTATACATTATAGTATACACTGTATATTATATATTATTAACAATATTTACAGAATCTGTACTACAAATGTTATACAGGTGTGTATTTAAAATGTAGAATGTACTTTACATTTATTTATTTTCCCATTTTTAGTTTGGAGCTTTAACACCATTAGAACCACGCTTGGGAAAAAAGTTGATTGAGCCCTTAACTAATTTGATTCACAGGTACGTATTTAAGTTGTCAAATTAAAGCTGTACGAGTACTAATAGTTACTAGAAATATTTTAATATATACCTCTACACTTTCAGTAGATAACATACAAAGATTTAAATGTCATAATTAACTAATTGCTCAATTATTCTTGCAGCACATCTGCCATGTCGCTTCTCTACGAGTGCATCAATACAACTATTGCGGGTAAGAGTACAATCAATCGAGAAATTATCAAATCTATACGTACTTAATGTACTTATGTATACTTTTCTACCTAGGTATATACATTTTGCATTATACATATTTTTATAATTTGTTTTAATTTTTCTTTATTTGTATTGACTCGATATTATTTTGGTTGGTTTTTTTTTTATCTTTTATTTTTATTTATACTATACACGCGAATGCTGTTGAGTCTATACATATTGATATTTGATTTTGTGTTCAAACCTGTGATGCTTTTCCGTGTATGTTTGAGTTTATCTTCCTTATTTTTGTAGCATCTGTATCGTGTTAAGAAAGTATAGAAATTCGTGTTTTGTGATCTACTTTGATAGCATATTTAAAACCTGGGTGCTTCAATATTACTTATTTTTATTTTTTCATGCAATTCCATTTGGATTGTTTAGTATTTTTCGAAAAATTGTTGAGCGTTTTGTTGTTGTTAGTGTAATGTGTCTCGTTTGAATGCGGCTTGGGGTTTAAAATGTAAGCATTTTTTCTTGAATTGGTTTTTTCTGCAGTTCTCATTTCGATTTCTACAGGGATGCCTAATCACAGCTCATCGATTCATGTAAGACATTATAACAATTATAATGAATAATTTAGATGAAGGAACACATTTATTATCATTTTATGTAGGTACGCATTTTCATGGAAATTTAACATTGTTTTGATTTTATAGTTGTGCGTTCAAAAACTCCGGATTTTAATAGAGGATTCAGATCAAAATCTAAAATATCTGGGTCTCCTCGCAATGTCAAAAATATTGCCTACTCATCCAAAATCCGTACAGACGCATAAGGATTTAGTAATGCGCTGCTTGGACGATAAAGATGACTCTATTCGCCTCCGGGCGTTGGATTTACTTTACGGGATGGTGAACAAAAAGAATTTGATGGAAATTGTCAAGAAACTTTTAGTTCATATGGAAAAGGCAGAAGGGACAACTTACAGGTACAGAAAGAGTCCTGTTAGCTGTAGTTTTATGCCAACCAATAGTTAAGTGATCATTTAACTAAATTTCTTTCTTTTGACTTTTAAAACAGGGATGAACTTTTGAGTAAAATCATACAGATTTGCTCACAAAATAACTATCAACATATCACTAATTTTGAATGGTTAGTCTATTTTATCAATAATCATTTGATTTCATGGATTTAGTCAAGAGAATTAGTGTGTAAATATGGTCATATTTTGGTGTATTGACATTGTTGTAATATAATTCTTTTCGTAGGTACGTAAGTGTACTCGTGGAACTAACCCGAGTCGAAGGTTTAAGTCACGGTGAGTTGGTAGCTTCGCAAATGCTTGATGTTGCTGTTCGCGTCCATGCAATTCGTCCTTTTGCCGTCCAACAAATGAGCCTACTACTGGAAAATCCTTTTGCGATCTTCGGTTTGTCTGGTGGTTCTTCTAGAACTCCAAGTATGACTCAAGTTCTCTACGCTGCAGCCTGGATTTGCGGTGAATATGTCACGTAAGTCAATTATAGTTACTTATTCTCGAACGGCATTACAAGAATTTACAATCTGTGTATCATATACGATTTTGAATTGTGTTATAAACAAGCAAAATCTTACATACCTGTATGCCGTATGCACTTGAGTCATTATAAATATGTCCACTGTTATTTTTTCTTTCAGGTTTCTACCGAATCCCAAATCAACTCTTTTGGCTATGTTAGAAAGCCGTGTAGCTCAACTTCCACACAAGTAATACATTTTCTTTACCAAAACAATAATGTTTCAAAAAAAATTAAGCTATTATGGTTGGAAAATAATGATTTCTAATTATTTCTAATCTGAAAGCAAATAATATCTTGATGCAGATTAAATTCGATTGTAACTTCAGATTATAATGTTTTAACATTTCTTATAATATTTGTGTTTTCAGTATTCAATCAGTTTATCTTCAAAATTGTCTCAAGATATTAGCTCATCTTCTATGCACGACCACAGCTAAGAATTCCACAAAAGCTAAAGAAGAAGAAACTCATGAAAATGGCGAAGGTGAAAAGGGTCAAGTTGAAGTTGAAGAAGAGGAAGAAAACGAAAACGAGGAAGAATCATCAGACATTGTAAACCTTGTAGAGATTCAAGAAAAACTCCGGCCTTTTGTATCATCAGAAGAACTGGAAGTACAAGAGAGAGCGAGTACACTATTCAATATAATCAAGTGCTATTTGAAATTGCAAGGTAAAGGAGAGTGGGATGCATTATCATTGGGAATAGAATTATCTTCACATTTTGCTGGAGAGTTAAATCCTGTTGCACCCAAAGCTCAGAAGAAAGTGCCTATACCGGATGGGTTAGATTTAGATGCTTGGATTAATGATCCACCGTCGGAAAGTGAAGATGATGAAGTCAATACGTCTGAGGTATTTTCGAGTGCTACCAATATGAATCAGTCGGCTGCTGAATTTTATGGTAAATCCTCAGCCCCACCGTCTGAGCAAAGAAAAACTTACCAACCGACTGATGAAGAACTTAACAAAGTAAGAATTGAGAATATCATCATGTATCATTAAATATTACATGATTGTCCTGTCGGATATTGTACATATATCGGATATATATATCATTTTCAGTTTCATTACAAGTAAATTAATTTAATTAATTCATATGTATTTATTTATCTGTTTATAGCAAAGAGAAGCTCGACGTGTTGAACAAGATTTAAATCCACATTACCTGAAGGGTTCTACCAAAACTTCGCCATCCAAAAGAACTACTTCCGGTCTGGATAATTCGGACATTCCACCTATCGCTAAACTTGACTTGAATATTCCACTTCAAATTCCAGGCCTTGCTTCAAGTGACAAGTATCTAGATGCCTTGAATAAAACAAACAAGAGTAAAAAGATTAAGAAAACAAAAAAGAAGAAGAAGAATCGAAAGGGGGAGGATGGAGATGTTTCGGAAGATGAGAACATCGAAACAATTGATGAAGGTCCTGCTCATGTAGTCAACAGCGTTACAGAAATGCCAGACGGTGCAACATTATCTGATAATGAAGATTCAAATCTTCCCCAGGACGATCCACAGTAAGTTAAACTTGAATATATTGGTATACTATTCATACTAATGTATACCAATTACTTGAATGCTTATTATGAATAATAATTTATGTTTAAAATACCTTTTACTGCAATGATAATGTTTGATTTTTTTACCATTTCTAGTCGAGCTCTCAATATCGATCTGGATGTGTAAGTTTTTCAAAATATTTTAAGAAAATAATTTTCCAGTTATTTCAATGAATCACATTTACCTTTGTGCAATAATTATGCAAATATAAATAAGTAATAAATAATTTTTTCATTTTCATTCAAATTTTTCTAGTCCTTTGGAAGCTAATGAAGTGATTCCAATTCCCTCACATCGAAAATCAAATTCAAAGAAAACCTCTGACCCTCATTATTTGAATGACAATCATTTGGCTTCTAAAACTAAAACAAAAAGTAAACACAAGCATAATATAAATAATAATCAAGAAGGGTCATTAGATGAAGAACAAGAGGGGGATAGCCAAATACTAGAGAATAAAGAATTCAATACGGGAATGAATGGTACGAAGAAATCATCCAAAGAGAAAGACAAGCATAAGGATAGAGATTCCTCATCAAAGAGTAAAAAGTCTCGTAGTAGTAAAACCAAGACATCATCTAGTAGTAATAAAGCACTAGGAGAACAAGCTGATGACGATGATACAACAGTTACAAAAATAAAAGCAGCCAAAAGCAAGCCTTTACAAGAACCAGAGTCTCTTCCATCTCAACATCATCACAAGAAGTCCAGCAAGCATAAAACATCAAAACATGAAAAGAAAAAATCATCGAAAAATTCTAAAACAACAGATGATGCAAATGAAGTTAATTTACTCTTGGACTCGTTAGAGTTGGAATCAAGTCCGATTGACACTTCCTTACCTGATAGTCAAACTAACGTCATCGCTTCTCCCCTTTGAATGATACATTTGTTGAAGGTGAACCTTTAAAATTGAATTTTATATCTTACATAATAGTAATAGGTACTATGTATAATATAATATAGTTATATAATTATTGTTCATAATGGTGCATATAGTGGTATGTATGCGTCGAGGTGAATAATCATCAGATTAAGAAATGATGAATACAATGGTTATATTTTTCAATCGTTGTTAAATCATCATCAATATTATACGTATATGTATATATATTATGTAGTATGTAGCTAGGAACATTTTATCGCTAAATTTCGTTGTTGTGCTGTTAACGTCGTTTTCTCTCATATTTTCAATTGAGAGACTGTCTAGTTTTCTCTTATTGTTGATTACATGTGTCCTGCTTAAGTACTTTTCACGGTCAACCTGGTACTGGTTAGATATCATAATAAGTATAATGAAGATTTATTACTATTAGTTATTAATAATAACTTATTATTATTATTTATTTGCATTTGTCAATCTGTTTATTCTCTATCAAATATGAACTATAAAAATAAGGATATTTTTAAGTTGTGGAATTTTCAATCACCCGTATTTATGTCATAATACTACTACTATTATCATTGTTAGTTTTTTCTTGCTTTTTAATGATAATTTAGTGATGCAATCTATTTCACAATTAAAACGATATAATAATAATAATAACAATTTAATGATACAAACTTACAAACACACAGATTTTCTTTTGTTTTAGAAAAGCGAACTGAAAACAACTCATTTACTCAACCTCAATATATTCAGTAATAATAATAATAATACGTACAATGTACTTAATGCTAACCATATTTCATAGTTTTAACCTATTATTTATTTACTTTTTAATAAATTTCAAAGCTCATTATTATGAAACAGCATTCTTCTGCAAGATTTTTAAGTATAGCTTTGTCGTATAATTATATGTTATATTAATTTCTATTTTATAATATAGTATTCTAGATTTTCTTAGATACTTTATTACTATTGATATTATTACACAATTCTAACCAAGCAATAGAATGATGAGAACCACAGGTTAAAAGATACACACGAAAATGCCAAATGAAAAGGAGCAAGTGTTGACAAAAAACTATTTATCACTTATTTATGCATACCTAAGCATACATTACTATAATAATGTAATTTTTTTTATGTTTACGAGATAAAAGAAGAAAACACATTAGAAAAATAATCTACAAGTATAAATATTTATTTGGTTCTATCCGAATCCAAGTAAAAACATATTTTGTGATTTCTGAGTGTAAAAATTACGAATAAAATCATTAAGTTTTCAAACTCCCGTATAGTCAAATATAATGAAAGCGTTTATTGTTAATTTTTGTCTTTATTTTTACAAAAAAAAGGAAGAAAAACATACATACAACAAGTATATATAACTTTCATAAAAATGCATAAATATATCAATTATTATTTCAAACACCCCACTAAACAAACTAAATTTAATTATTCAAGTAATAATAATAATGTTGTTCGTCTCATTGTAAGCGACATATTTTAATACAAATCATAATATCAGGAGATCAAAGAATACAAGCATCAGCCTTTTAGTAATTTAATTACCAGAAATACGCCGGGCCAAAATCATGTCTCTGGGCATGAGGGTCACTCTTTTCGCGTGGATGGACTCCAACAAACTCAGCTCCATCAAGTTAACTTTTTCGGAAAAACAAAATAAAGAAATAAAGAAATGAAAATTCACAACTTTGGGGCATTCAAATATTTCATATACGTATTTAATATTTAAACATATATAATCAAGTTATTGTTCAAAATAATACCCAGATATGCTTCAGAGGCTTCCTAAAACCGAAAAAATAAAGGGAAAAATGAGAATTGGGTAAATATACTTATACAGAACCTTACTACTTATTGTCGGATGTAAAATTACTTTACCTCTGAGTCAGTGTCCAACCTTACGAATTCGTCCCACGAACGAATTCGGGAACGAGCCCTGGGGGATATGTAAGGTCGGACACTGATTCAGGCGTAAAGTAATTTTACATCCGACAATACCTAGCATTATACCGCTAATTATGCTTTGACATTCAATAACATATTTGGTTGAATAAAGTACTTACTCGTAATGCTTGAGTTGCGGAGGACTGAAGGCGATAGCCTACTTGCAAATTGCCAAGGACTTCTCGCACTAGGGGATCAAACGGTTTCAATGGAATCAAGGGTTGCGCACTTTTTTGGTAATGTCTGATTTCTTGTAAGGCCAACTGCCCGCTAGGGAGGGGGGGGGGAGAAAAATTAACATAATATATATTAAACTTTTTTTACATTTGCCTTGGACCACAGACACTACCCTTTCAATTTTTTGAAAAATATTACAACCATAAAAGTATATATACTTAAATAAAATGAATTTTTTCATTAGTGGACAATGTCCACTGGAGATACAGACGCTTAATTATTTTAATGACTTACGGCTTTCGTTTCTTCTTAATTCTGATTCCTTTGCCATGAGAAATTCCATCCAATTTGCTTTGATAATTTTGAGTTTGCAGCAAAACTTTCCCAGATCGTCGACTCATAAGAGGATTTGTTTTTGCCAGTATTTGAGGGGTTTTGATGTCGATTTCCGCGCAGTTGGGTATGATTTTGAAGCAGGAATAACTGGTACATTTTGCATGATTGTGGCATCTCTATGAGGCATGCTCTGAGTTTCTTGTTCCGCATCGTTTTCTGTTTCTGATGCTTGACTATCATCGTCGACCGAGGATAATTCTTGAGAAAGCTCGAGGGCTGTCAATGTTTGGGTATAGTTTCGTCGGGATAGACTTCTTATTGTAGTACTTCTTCGACTTTTGGATGACCATGATGATGATGATGACAACGATGTTTCCACATTTCTCCATCGCCCCGAAGCCGCTAGTTGATTATTCGTTCTCATTTTACCATCTGCTCTTATTATATCCTATTCAATATAAAAAAGTATAATGATCATATTAAATTACCTAAATTTAAATAAGTAATCTAGTCAAGTAATTCAATGCTACTTATTACTTACTTAAGTAATTCAAAACTTATTTTATTAAAACTTACCGATAAACTCCTTTTTTTAATTGATAATGATATTAATAATATTAATATGGAGCGGACCGTAAGAAAAGGGGCAATTTACGTATAACTAGTTTTAGAGTTATAGCGCCTTGAATATTTTC
>JAIUND010004108.1:0-13188 GCA_034699125.1 Gisinianus flammeolus | reverse complement strand
TTAGGGGCCGTCACGGATTTCCGGGCGGAAGTGGACGGGCGCGAGATTCGAGGCGTCGTCAAAGCGCGTAAAATAAAAAATAAAACGTATTAAATTGCGACTTCACATTCAAATTCAAATCCCCACATTAATTAATGTGCAATCAGGAATTAATCATTAATGTCAAAAAAAAAACAAAAAAAAAATCTTCGCGCGCGAGCTTTTTTTTATGTCTTTATTTTAATGTAAAACTTTGTTTGTTACCTTTCCACACACATCCACACAGATGAAGAGGAGAAAGAGCAGTTTGAAAAGGCGATTGAGCAAGGGGAGCCCACATTCGTGGGGGAAAGTGAGACGGACGAGGACAAACCGGATGTTTTCAAGGCCCGCCTGGGCTTCTTACGGGCAGGGAAAACGGCCAAGATAATCCTGGGCTACACAACGGAATTGGGATTTGAACCCGGGACGAACTCGATTCACTTCTCCATCCCCAACACCATCGTTCCTCGCCTCAAATGTCAAGGTTCAGGTCAAAGTCAAAGTCAAGGTGGAGGTCAATCCCGCTCTCGCTCCTTGAGGAACGACGATGACGGACGCTCCTCCTTCTGCTCCACCAAATTGGTATTCTTCTCCCCCGTCCCCGCCCCCATATTCCTGGACGTGGACATTTCCCTCCAGGGAGAGTTTGAGAGCATCATTTCTCCCTCCCACGACATTTTCGTCAACAGTCAAACCAAGTGTTGTCCATATTGTCATTGCTCTTGCGTCTGCACTTGCGCCCTCTCCACCCTCCACAAGAAATCCATCACGTGGTCCAATGCGACCGTGGAATTGACCACCACGTCCGAGGACTTCCAGCAGGACTTCATTCTCCTCATCACGCTCAAGGGTCAAGGTCATGGTCATGGTCATGGTCAAGGTCATGGTCATGGTCATGGTCATGGTCATTCCGGGTCGAGTTCGAATCGCAATTCAAATCCAAATCCACATCGAAAGACCAATCATAATTTCCTATTGTATGTGGAGCCGAGTTGGTCCACGCTGACGGCGGATGATGCCCGGAAAGGCCCTTCTGGTGGATTCTCTTGGTGTCCCATGTCCAGATGGTTCTGTGCCAAGGAAGTCAACTCCATTGCCGTCATGGCTCATCTCCATCCATTTAATTTGAATCCTACATTGGACTCGGAGTTGGAGAAGGGAGAGGATCAAAAATCCGAATTGATCCTCGTCCTGGATCAATCCGGCTCCATTTCCGGTTCAAATCATTTGGACGCCGTCCGAAATGCCCTCATGCTCTTCCTTCGCTCTCTCCCTTTCGACTCCTATTTCAATATCGTTGGCTTTGGCTCCACCCACACTTTTCTCTTTCCCGGCAGTGGGATGAGCGTCAAATTGGATGAGAACAGTTTTAATGAGGCGTTGGAGCATGCCCAGTCACTTTCTCCGGATTTGAATGGATCTGGCTCCGGGATTGCGCCGTCCTCCATTTTGGATCCACTCCAAGCCGTCCTCGCCGCCCCACCCATCCCTGGCTATCTCCGACAAGTCTTTATGCTCATTGGGGGGGAGGTGGGCCCTCCTGGGCAAATCGTGGGATTAGTCAAGGCGCATGCGCATGACACTCGGATTTTTGCTACTGGGATCGGTCGGGAAGTGAATCGGCATTTGATTGAGGGGATTGCACATGTGGGTGGGGGGAGCTCCGCCCTTTTCCCACCCTTCCCTCACGCTCATCATGTGAGTTGGGCAGCGGACGAGGGGGACGGCGGGAGTGGTGAGAGTTTTCAAGACGACAGTCTGGACCGGATTTTGATCAAGCAGTTGAAGAATGCGCTCCAGCCCACCCTCACCAACGTTCAAATCAATTGGAATGGAGTGCGCGCGCAGGAGGAAATTGAAATCATTGCAGCTGCTACGGGATCCCGATCTCGCGCGGACATTAATAAATCCATGACCTCTGCCACTGTTGTGATGGTAGTTGCTCCTGCGGCGGGAGGAGATGGCGGGAAAAGTAAGGGACAAATTCCACTTCCAACAACTCAAACTCAAACAGCGCCAAATCCAAATCCAAATCCGAATTCGGAGGACGCATCCAAAAAACCTGGCTATTGGCAGACCCCCGAGAAAATCCCGCCCCTCCCATCCACATCCCCACTCCTTCTCTTTGGTGTATTTGAAAATGGCGCCAAACCGAGCGGCGCCACGCTCTCCGCCCTCTCCCCCCTCGGCGTCCCCATCAACTTCACCGTGGAGCTCTCCCCCGCCAATTCAAATCGGACGGGGAAGAAAATCCCCGAGTTTGCCGAGTTACTCCACAAGATGGCCGCTATCAAGATCATACGCGAGCTGGAGCTGGAAATGACGGCGCTCTGCTTCGAGCCCGGCTATGAAGACACGGATGAGGACAAGACTAAGAAAGAAGGGGATCCGACGGGAGCAAAAGAGCGCCGACGAGAAATGAAAGAGAAACTCAAACAGGTGATTATTCAACTCGGAGTGGCGCAGAGCATTGCATCCAAATTCACGTCCTTTGGGGTGGTGAATCCGGCACTGGAAGAGGATGACGTGGGCGCGGGGGGAAGCTCGGAGAATTGGGTCGTCCAATCCCAACTGGCCCTCTCTCAACTCCCGATGGAGTGGCGATCCAGGGCACTCTGGGCGCAGGAGAGGGCGCGGGAGAGTCTCAAGTCTAATATGGATTTGAGGGTGAAGACGAGTGCGCGGGGACTCAAAATGAAAATGCCACAGCAGCGCGGTGGGAAAGAGGAGAAAGATGTAGGGCAGAGCAGTAGCGAGCAGGAGAAAGAGTTCATGGACAAAGCCAATAAGAAACTGGATGAAATTCTCAAATATCAATGTTTTGATGGGTCTTTCCTGTCCAGTCCTGCCTTTGCCAAGGTGCTCAATTTGGATTTTGACCGGATGAAAGCAGGTCAGTTTTCTTTTTCATCAGGAATCGGTGGTGGTGGTTTTTTTTTTTTTTTTTTTGATGGGACAATATACAATGCGAGATTTGTGGAATTTTGGTTTTCTTTTTTTAATGTGCGCGTGTGTATTTTTTGGGCTGTGCGCGCAGAAGCGGAGAAATGGGTGTGGAATGACTTGGCATGGCCGACGGCGCTCGCGCTGGCATTCATCAAGGATAAAATGCGGGGTGAGAAGGATCGTTGGGAGTTGATCGTGAGGAAAGGCGAGAAATGGTTGGAGAGGAATCAACCGAGTCATATGATGGGCGCTGGAGGCGGAGCCACCATTATCAAAGCCGCCAACATGTTTTTAAAATCCCTCTGATATATTTATAATATAAAAACCCACAATTAAATAAAAGATGAGCGGTTATGTTTTCCTTTTCACAGTTCAATTAATGTGGGTGTGCCGCGATGACGCTTTTTGTTTGTCAATTAATCCAATTCATCAATTTTCTTTATCTCACACACTCGATTCATTTTTGTTTTTTAAATTAAAATTACAATACTTTATTATGCAATACGTGTGTGTGCGTGTGACTTGTCAAACTTGTCACACACTTTGTGATGAATCTCATTTTCAATTGAGTGTCCACATTCAATTCAATTCAAATTGTGTGATGTGTGTGGTGACAATTAATTGATGGACAGGGCGACATGGATCTCGATGATAAAGAATTGACATTGCAAATGAACACCCCTCATCCAAATCCTGTGACGGACTGTGGCTGTGCGAATATTGAATTTCAATTTGAGAATAAAAGAACAACAATATAATTGAAGAGGTTACATTTTGTAGTTCTATATAGTCCTCATGAGCATAATTTGTTAATTTTATATATATGGGATCATAAATTATTGTCATTGTCATATATTGTCAGAGGATGTGACATTAATTGATCCTATATATAATTAATGGATTGATTGATTGATCGGATTTCGTACATTTGTGTGGTCATTGTGGTAATTTTATCTGTGGACAGTTGAATTAATTGACTGTGTATTTCTCCTGTATTACTTAAATCTACGAATGAAAAAGGTATTTAAAACAGGTTTTGATGGGATTTTCGCGTCATTTATTGTTATAGACCACACACATCACTTTGAGAAATTGCGGTGAATTTTGGTGTGAATTTTGTAATAGAAAAAAATATAGTGAGCTCTCTCTCTCTCTCTCTCTTTTTTTGCAAAAAATGTTTTGTAAAATCCTTGCCGTCACTTTGGTGTTGGTGGCTGCCGGGAATGCGGCCAGTTTGAGAGCTGGACGATATCAAGGAGAAGTCGGTATGATACATATATCTAACCCCCCTTATATATTATGGAGCTGTCTGTCTGTCTGTAACACTATTTTAAGAGAACGGTAAGAGATAGAAACATGAATCATTTTGAATCTTATAGTTCCGGGGTCAGCTACTCTAAATAGGAAATGGGGGCCGCGGGGTAGGGGTCAGGGGGGGGTCAAATGTGCAAAATATGGTCAAAAACGCGTTTCAGACAATTTGTAACATGTTGGTTGAAAAACACTTTTTGACCCCTTCCACCCATATGACCCCCCAGTGACCCCTCACGGGGCAATGTGAGATTTTGTATTGGTCGGGTGCGGTACGACGTTTTTAGACAATTTTCGGGCAACTTGAGACTTCACATGAGATTCTGGTACTGCGACAGTACTTTGTGCCATGGGAAGACGTTTGATGCTACTTTAAGCAATTTGAAGGGATTTGATGTCATATTCTAACGCCCACCCTCACCAGACTTTCACCAATCATTCTGAATGTATTGACTGACAAAAGTTAAGTTGTGTTTCAATATCACGTATATTTAACACGGCTACGCATGTTTCCTGAGGAAGGCAGCATATTGGGGCAGCATTGTCTAACGTCAGCATAGTCCGGTCGTTAAGAATTTAATTTCGGATATCTGAATAATCCAAACCGAACGTTGTGGAAAAGATTCATTTACCACTAAAATAAAGTCAGTTGATATGACTTTGAAGGACAACAAAAGCTTGGGAAACCGGGACCAAATTTTGATGAAATGCAATGCATAGGCAGACACACAGACAAAATCCGCCGTGTGGACGGCGGGCTTTTTTCTAGTAGATATATATATTGACTCCCAATTCCAATTCAAATCCACAAATGTTTTTGTTTCCTTCCTCCTTTTGTTTTCCAGTCCATTCCCACGAATTCTTTTCAAACCCCAGACCTCTTGCACACACTCATATATTTATATAATACTCATACACAAACAAAGGATGCGGGAAAAGATGTTTACATTTTTGGTATATTCCTCAACATATTTATATGTAAGTATATCTATGTACAATTTGTATACATTCACATCATTTCACATGAAATTATTTTTGCTACACGGGAATTGAAAAGGTTTGTTCTTTTTTTTATACCTTTTTGTTGATTACCGTATAAGCTGTTATAGAACCCCAGTGGGGTTGTATTTGAAAATGTTATAGAACCCCAGTGGGGAACGTGAGAATTATGTATGTACGGTACGACAATGTATTTGAAATGGGCGCAGGATTTAGTCTCTGCAGACCTGGGATTCTATAAAAGGGTGGGGTTCTATAACAGCTTATACGGTACTGTACAATTCCGTATGGAACTATTCTGATGCGATGAGGAGAAGGAACCACACAAGTGTCCGCAAGGGGATTTTTTGCATTTTATTTTGATTTTACTTTTACTTTTATACTTTTATATAATTTTACCAGATGAGGAGAGAATTGAGGGTGGCATTGGAGAAGATGTAGAATATGAGGAGAGCCGTCATCCGCTTGATCGTGAACAAACTCCCCACTTTAATTGAGAGTGGTTGAAGGGAGCCCAACTCTACTCTAAGCTCTTGGACCACCCCCCACACATTTTTCCGTGTCCTCTTCTTCTCCATGATCATTGTCATCATCATCCTCTCCCCAATCCGAATCCTCCAGTGACGAAGGAGGCTCACGGAATTGTCAAAGATCCGTCCTTGAATGGGATAGACCACGTACTCGATGAGTAAATACATGATGCTCCATGAGGTGAAGAAACAGAGACCAAAGAGGTCCATACTACTCCGATATTTGATGGAGACATACGTGCAGAGGACATGGAAAACCACGTCCGCCAATAGAAATAGAGGCCAAGCGAAGGGCGCGAAAGTTTGATTGTAGATCCTCATGAGAATCTCCAGGGTTTTGTACGCCTTTGTGAACTCTTGGAATTGTTGGATTCCTCAATCGTCCCGGTTTTCTGTACATTTTCCCTATACGGGATCACAAACAAAAAAAATAATAAAAATACACCATGATTAGATTTTGGTGGGAAGTTTGAAAGTTGAAAGTTTCTGAGGGGGGAGGGGAGGGTGTATCGTTATCGTACAGGAGAACGTTGAGCCAATGGCTGACGTTGAAGGTGTAGACGGTGAAGGAGATTAACCAATAGAAGGCAGTGGACGCGAAGAGCTGGAGGAAAATCCATAATTCCAAGAAAGACCAACCGACCATGAAGAGATTCTTCAAATGCGGGCTCACGTCGTGGGCGGTCTGAATCCGCGCGAGTCGGAACCACCCACAACGTTCAGTTGTGGGGTTCAGAAAGAAAATGATGACGATGCTCAGACCGTTCAGCATTATCCAGCTATTTAGTCGTGGGATGAGTTTGAGGACGATCTCCGCAATTCCTTTTGAGTCCTCGTTGGATCCATATTCTTCTGCTCAATCAACGAGGGAAAATTCAAGCAAGTTTTCACTTCAAAATACTATAAGCACAATCAAAATCAAAACTTTCTATATAAAGTTGAAGTTGAAAAAAAGTGAAAATCGGAACGGTCAGAATTACCCCAGTTGACGGTATTTAATATTTATGGGCTGACCTGAGAGGATTCGGTTGGTGTGGAGAAGTTGATTGAAGGAATGGACCATCTCCTCACCCTTCCAAACTCCGTGAATGGGGTAGAGTGAGAAGATGATGTTGGCCGCGACGAAGAGGACATGCAATCCAAAATCAGTGGATGTCTTTTCAGCATCGGATGCCTCCAGCCAGCGCCAGCTGAACGTGACCAAACAGTGAAGTCCATTAAGGCAGGCGAGGAAAATGAGGAGATACCAGAACACGAACGTTTTTTCATGATGCCGGATTGAGTTGAGACAAAGACAGTTTTTCCGGGGGTCCTTGTTCCAAGTGAACGGGAGGACTTTGATGACCCCCGTCATGTCAAAGAAAGCTGAGAGATGTGAGACGTTCTCTGCTCGCAACATTTTTTTATACTTTTACTTTTTGACTTTTATATGCAGTATCACAGTATATAGCAAACCAAATTCGTAATTCAAACGGGAATTTTAATAAGGATTTGAGGATTTTTGTATAGCATAAAATTTGTGTGCAATGGTTCAAAGTGGACTAAAGACCGAAAGACCGAACCACCAAAATCAAAGAGCTGACCGACTGCACCGAATATCGAATATCCAAATATCGTCCCACAAAATTACGCGTCATTGTGTCCCTCTTACTGAAATATTTATAATTATGTGAATTGTGAATTGTGCATTGTATACGAGGGAGTTTCTCCTGTAATTATCTTATATTTAGAAATTGAATCAACAATTTAAGATAATTAAATGGACGGATTTTCGGATTTTGGACTCACTTTGATATAAAATCCCTCCGTTTCCTTTTGGCTTCATAATGAGTTAAATATTGTGTGCACACGAGCATTCGATCATATATATATATTCAAAATCATCATTTAGTTTATATATATGTTCATAAAGAAAATGGAAAAGCCTAAATCCCATTTAGGATGTCTCCGATTTCTTATGGACTATTTAATCCTTGACTATAAGTACACATTTGCAATCATTCAATGGGAATGATTGCAAATGAAAAGAGCGGTAATTACCGTGTAAATATATGAACAGCACAGAGTTGTGTGTGTGCCGTTTTCCTTGCCGTCGTTTATCATCGTTTATTTAAAATTCTAGGCTAAAATATCCGGCTCGTGTATACCCCATTTAATATCGTATTTTCATGATGAAAAGGCACTAATACTGACGCATTCTCATTAATTAACATTCGTCCGCTCAAAGGACGTGTGTGTATGTGTGGTGTTGGAGAGAACGAGAACAGCTGACAGGAGGAGGATCACATGTGCGGTGCGGACATGAATAAAGTGAGAGCAAAATTGACCATAAAACGAGAAAATAAATAAAAAAAGGCCGGGATGGACGCCAAGCAACCTCACTGAAAATTCTGACACTATACAACCCTGGGTTTATATTGCAGGCAATCACAAAGACAATTCAAGGAACCTTAAGGCAGGTGCACAGAAAACTCTGTCATGTCTCTATAATGTTAATGTTGGGCTTCGCATTTTCCTTATTTTTATGTGGGTTTTCATGAGAAGGGATTTTAAAAATATTGAATACAAAATCCCATATAATAAACATGTTTTGTCCATGTTATAGTTGTGGAGTTCCACAGATTCTCACAGATTTCTACAGATTCTCACAGATTTCCAAAAATTCTGGGAGCCTCGGCATAATTACCGAAATTTTTCACAGATTTCCACACTCTTAGAGAAATGGAATCCTAATTTTCCACCTTGTCTGTATTCGGGTCTAGGTCAGAATACAGAAACCGGAATACCGAAACCAAAATATCGAAGCCGAAATATCGAAAACCGTAATCCAGAAAGAAGAAATATCGAAAGTCGAAATGTCGAAAAGGAAAATACCGAAAACACGAATATCGAAAACCGAAATGTCGAATTGGAAATCCAAAAAGTCCGAAATGTCGAAAATAAAAATACAGAAAAACAAAACACCGAAAACGAAATACCAAAATTCCAAAAAATATTGAATTTAGCTTTATGTGAAAGCGAGATTTCTGTCTTGCCTGTCACCTTTAGAATACTTTATGCTTTGAAATCTGCTAATAAATTTAAACATAGGCATAACTAAAATAAAACGGAGGGAATTTTAAATGAGCTAATGTATTCAACAAATCCATAATTGTTTATATACTTAAGTTGTCATGCAAAGATATCAGTGTTAAAAGTAAAATAAATGAAATAATAGAGCTTATAAACTACGTAAACACTCAAATCAGTTTAAAATAATAGTAAATAAAGAGTTAACGATTATTAAGAAGTTCAAGTTCAGGGCTCGTCATCAACGTCCTCATCAGTGGAGGTTTCGTTGTCCTCTCGTCGTAGTCTCTCAATATTGAACTCGCAGTTGTAAGATATTCCCTCGAGGAATTCCTCCATAGGTATTTGTCCATACCGTTGGGTAATTGTTAGAATTCTCTGCGCACACGCACGATAGTTTTTTCTTCCCAGCGGCCCAAGACGTCCAGTCATAAGTTGAGTCATTTTCATCTCACTCAATCCTTGTTCCCTCTGAAAAACCTCAATGAGTTTCCATATTGTCGGTCGAGTGCATGCAAGAGAACTACTAAACCCTCGATGCCAACCTTCCAATTATTTGTACGCGCTTCTCCTCTCATGGTGTTGTCGTGGCAGTTCCAGAGAGAAAGTGGAAACAGAGGGCGCCGTCGCACTCGGTGATGACGAGGCTTTAGTCCAATCCAGTTTCTCTCAAAGTACACCAGAAGAGATGTGAGGTCCGGATTCTTGAAAAACGGCCAGTCGCTAAGAGACTCGAAAAAAGCGACGACATCTGCAGCTGGGACAAAGGCAAGTGAGAGGAGACAGCGCAAGCGCGAAGCATACACGGGGTCTCTTTTATATTGCATTGAAACGTCCGGAAGCTTTTGAATTCGTCTCCAAATTGCCTGCCTGTTATAATCCATAACAAAAAAAATTGGGTCAAATTACAGGTCAACTTGACCTAAATATTAATTCACCAGACCCAGGCTGACTTTCACCAGATTCGGTTTCAGGTTGACCGGAACATGTCATGTCAAAAACTGCTTAACTGACTCGGGTCAGGTCAATTCAAATTCAGGTCAAATTGTGTCATGTTTCAGGTCAACAGATTGACCTGATGAAAAAATTGATTAAATGTGTTTTTAATATTGGAAATTACCCGAAATGAAAAAAACAACCACGTTGTCTAGCGTTTGGAAACGCCTGATGAAAGGCATTGATGGCCGCCTGCTCAAAATCGGTGGTGATGACAAGTGGAGTTAGACCTGGCTTTAGACTCAAAATTGAATTTAGAAGCTTGGTGTATGTTGCTTCCGTTTTTTTTGGGAGGAGAGCGTAGACAAGGAGCACATTGAGATCAAATCGGTGACCGTGAATGGTGCACAATTGCTCGTATAGTGGAGTACTTGTTTTGAAAGTCCCGTCGGCAAACCAGTGGGAGGAGTTTTGGAGGAAGGTCAAGTTCTGTTCCGTCGAGAAGACAAGAATCCGGTCAGGTCCTGGGCCACTATCATGAAGTAGAAAGGGGACATTTTTACGGGTCAGCGTGTAGAGCTCGGGTATCGTGAGGTCAAGCAGAGATTTTGGATTGGCCATCGGGTATTTTGTTTTCTTGCGTGACCTGTGTCATAACATTTAATTATTTGTGTTATTAATTTAAGGAGTAATTTTAGATATTACTATCATCATTATTACTATTATTTTTATCAGAAATGTTATAATACGTTATTATTAATAAATGTTGACTTTTGCATGTTTTCTTCAAAGCACTTGTACAATGAAGGAGAGCGGCCACCGGCGACGATAGTGTTTCGGTAATGGAAGTCACAAGTTGGTGAGGATTTTCGGGAGTAGTCCTGGCCTTTTCCTTCATTTGACTAAGAACTCGTTTGGCTTCAATCACACCAACACTCGGAAGATGATTATGAGCTCCAGTTAGAACAAGAAGAGTTTCATCGTCAGCGCTGGTTTGGGCTCGAGCTTTACAGTTGTCAATAGTGTAGTTCACACAGACGTAGTATTTCTTGTCGTGGCTAGTTTTGTTCAGTATGTAGCGGTGATTATTAACACACAACTGCATTTTCCCCCTCTTCTGTCCTTCAACGAACTCGAGTGGCATTTTAAGAAGCCTGTATCATACCAAATTTAAAATACACTTTTAAAAAGACATTTATAAACACATTTTTTAAATATTTATTATGAATTTAATTTTAATATATATGTAGTACATAGAAAATATATAGTATAGTATAAACATAATATGCAAACGGACCGATAAAGCAACGGGAAAGCCCAAAAATTATGAAATTTCTTTGATTCTCCAAATGCTTACCCGAATACAAATTTGACTGGATTCTGAATAAAAAATGAGGAATTCTATTTGAACCAACAACTGTCTGAAATTGTTCATAATAGTATTTACAATTACATAATGTATATATAATGACATATGTAAGAATCCCTATAATTCTTTGCACGATAGGAGCAGGAAAACCATAAATTTATACCTTTATAGATGATTGTTTTTCTTAAATCCTAGTCCACTTGGTTTTTACACACAGGTTATATGCACAATCAGTATTCAATCACAATTGTTGTATTAAATATAAATTATCTTTCATTAAAGACGAGAGCTCACGTTTTCCAAGTCTTAACTGGGTACTGGTCGACGACTAAAGAGATGAGAATAATGGAAAATCAGAAAATCTCGTTTTCCATGGTCAACGTGGCAGTGCATTAGAATATCTCTCTCTCTCTCTTTGTATCTCGTTTTCGTTCTCTGTTAATCTGTATCTCAATTTCTCTCTCTCTCGCTGCCAACCAATCATGCGTTGATCCCACCTATTTTTCCCCGTCACCCAACGAAACCGCATCAGCCTTGGAAATATGGAGCTGCAATGTTGCCGTGAATGTATTCGTGTTTCTATTGACATTTCCGTAGAATTGTATTGACTTACCAGTGGAACGTTTCCGTGCACGTTTTCAAATCCTGTTATCAATGTGTTAATATATACATATATCAATTATGAATTGATATACCTATGGAGAGTAATTTAAATACAAAGCGAACATTGCCGAGTATTTTAATATTTCATACTTTACTGTTCTTATTTTCTATAAGGTCAGGTTATAAAAAATGCGGCACAACTTCAATTTTTTCATCAGCTCAAGTTTTCCAAGTCTTTACTGGGCACTGGTCGACGATTAAAGAGATAAGAAAACTGGAAAGTCAGAAAATCTCGTTTTCCACTGTCTTTTATAGGGTCACTCTATTTTGTTTTTTAGCATATTTACTTTTTTGATGTTTTAGTTTTTGATATTCTGATTTTCGAAATTTTTGTTTTCGGTATTTTTTTTGGGGTAAATTGAGTTTCGGTTTTTTTGTTTCGGTATTATGGTTTTCGACTTATTTTGATTCGGTATTCTGTTTTTCGGTATTTTGGCTTTCGGTATTTCAGTTGTCGGGATTGCGGTATCGGTATTTCGTTTTCGGTATTTTGGCGTCGGTATTCTGACCTGATACCTAATCCCCAGTGAAATCTTCCGGATTCAACGTAGGTGGGAATTCCAACAATTCCAATATACTAATCCTTAGTATTCAGCATATACCAATTCTTCTGGATTCAAGTTTGGTGGAATCCGCATAGTTCCAATATACTAATCCCAGGTAAACAGCATAAATCATGTCAATTTAGAATAGCAAATCCTTAGAATCAAGTAAAGGAAGTCATGTCAATTTAGTATTGCACATCCTTCGGTTCAATTTAAGAAAATCCTGCCAATTTAGAATAGCACATCCGTGGGATCAAGTTTGAAAGAAATCCTGTCGATGTGGAATAGCACATCCGTGGGATCAAGTTTGAAAGAAATCCTGTCGATGTGGAATAGCACATCCGTGGGTTTAAGTTAAGAAAATCATGTCAATTTAAAATAGCGCATCCTTGGGATCAAGTATGAATGAAATGCTGTCAATTCAGAATAGCACATCCGTGGGATTCCTGTAATGGAATCATTTGGATTCCTGAACACAGGAATCCAAGGGATTACGGCGGGTGTATGCATGTAGGGTGACAAGTTGTAGATCATATTCCTTTGCATTAGGATTACGGACCAAAGTGGACAAAAAGGATTCCGGATTTCTATATAACTAAGAGTGCATTTCGGAGAATCAGAGAGGCTTCATAGATCCCATCTCTGCGGGTCTTGCTAAAACTATCTCACAGTATCCCACTATCTCACTATCCCACCGTATCGCACTATCTCACTATCCCACCGTATCGCACTATCTCACTATCTCACCCTATATCTCAGTATCGCAATATCCCACTATCTCACTATCTCAGACTATCTC
>JAIUND010004107.1:0-13194 GCA_034699125.1 Gisinianus flammeolus | reverse complement strand
GAGAAGAAAGAGAGAGAATTCATTGGTCGAATTTCTTTTGGGTTGTGAATTCACAAGACCATCAGAAGAAAATCCTTCGTTTTCTATTATTTCCTTATCTTTTGGCCGAGTTTCTTGTCTGACTCTGCAAAGCTTTTGACCCCTTCATAAATTACTCGGAATCAAATAGCAAAATAATCCCTTTGCTCTCTGGCTTTTACTTTGTCATTTCGAGTTTTGTTGGTCGTCGAGCGGCGAGCACGACAAAACTCGGGGTCATTCGACTTCCCGTTCTTCATTTAATTGATTCTCTCTCTCATTTCTTTTTATTCGGACAAGACAAATTCCGGGAGCGCAATCACAGTTTACTTAATCGAATATAAAACGGGACTTTAAAGCGAATGAATTAATTAACTGCAAACTGCAATCAGATTCAATGTCAAAGTTTCACGCCAACTATGGAATTCATACGCGATACGAATTCGTGAGAAATTGGAGCAAAGTTACGAAGTTTAAAATTGTTTAGTACGCAAAAGAATCGGGATTTACCTCGAAATTGGTGATGGAATTGCAAATGAGAGCGATGACGGTCGCTTTGGCATTGGAGCCATCCAAAACCCGAATCACATCCGCTTTATTCAAACAACTACACACAAAAACATTCATCAATTCACATTTATAACACATGTTTTTAAATATTTCTTTCATTGTCACTATTGAATTTCTTTTTTTGTAATCTCGCAGTTTGTGAATTGACGAATTTTGAAAAGGATCCATCAAATTTCTAATCATTTAATGAATTTAATTTTCTCCAAACTTCAATTTAAAATCTCGTGAGTTTTTGCGTATGTTTGACGCCAATCACAATTTTGGACAAGGAAAACAACAATTGGGAAGCACAGGAAAATGACACACTGCGGTGTACCATGAGTAAAATGAGGGGATTCAATGAATTGTAATTTTGTACCTGTCGTCTCCCGCTTGTAAGGCCACATTTTCAAATACAATTTTAATCCTCTCGTGCAAACTGCAATTTAAACCAACCAGCCATTTATTTTCCTTGTGATCATTTGGATTTTTGTAATGCGCGCAGACAACAAAAGTTCACTTTCAAATTCGAAATCGTTGTGAAAAAAAGTGAACTCTCGCCTTTGCTTTGACTGATAAAAACAAATGCAGGTTTTGTTTTGTACCTGGCGTGGAAGTTGTAGGTGCACTGAATATTGTGAGGATACGTCGAAGGGTACAAAGGTGAGAAGAAGCGACCTTGACCTGCCGAATAATTTGCACTCAGAAACTGATAATCGCATTTGGAGCCCGGCACCAAACGACCCTGCGACTCGAACTGACCTGCGACAACGCACAAAACAACAACAACAACATTTCACATTCGTTTGACACTAACAATAAGCACACATTTCCGGTTCCTGTGTTTCATTTCAAAAGCACTTGAAAAACAACACGGAAATGACACAGACAGAAAAATTGTGTAGATTAGAGGCTAAAAATGTGAATGCGAATTTCAAGGTGAGTCTTACTTGAGTTTAAAAACCGGAATTGTCCAAAGAAACCGAGTTCCAGCTGGTTTTTGTTGATGGGTCGATTGGGGGCGGAGTGGAATTGGATGATGAGATGCCGAGAGGAACTGTAAAAGGTCTGATTCGATTTCTGACCACACAACAAGGAATTCCAGGGCGTCAATTCGTTCACGCCTTCCTCATCCAGATGCACAAACAACTTTAAATAGTCACCCGAGACACAGCTGCAAATTCCACAAATGAACAAATACATGAAGTTGAACCCAGTGTAAAATCTATATTACCTATCACACTGAAATACATCCCTAAAAACTCGAGTGGCGTCGAATCTTTACAAATGACTAATGACAGTATTTGTTTGCCATTCCAACTTTTCCCCTACTTTTAATTTTGTTATAAATACTTAAACTCCAGTCCAAGTGTCCAAAAAACTGAGCCGACTGAATTATCACAGGATCCTTAAAGAATGAGGGAAAAAAGAAGGGCTCGTCCTCCATTTTTTGCGTCATCAAATTAAAAAGTTTGAATATTGACACAGCGAATTTCCAGGATGTCTTTTTATTCTTTTCTTTTCATTCGACTCAATCAAATTGTGTACTGTGGGAAACTTATTCCGAGAGAAAAGGATAAAACATTGTGAGACTCCTTCTTTTGGATTCACACAAATCCCATTCAAATTGGCCAAATGTGTACAATTCTTGTGAGTTCCAAAAGCGGGAAGCAGAATACCGAGTGCACAAAAAATGGGGTTTAATTGGGACTCGAGAAAATCTGACAATGAGAAGATTTTTAAAGTTGAACGAAGCCAAAACTTGTAACTTGAAGTTTGCAAAATAAATAAAAACTGAAGCTGAAAAGTTGGTTTGTAGGTGGAAAGATTTGTTTAACAAGTTCATTTCCTCATTAATTATACACTCACAAAGAAGGCAGGAAGGAGGACAATTATGAAAGTAAACTAAACTTGAGCTCATTAGCACACTTTCTGGAATTTTCTCCGTCTGTTTATTGGAGAATGCAGATTCTGAAGAATGCTCTTGAATTTCAGATTTCTTTTAGCTCGAAGCTAACACACGACAGCTTTTTCAGAGACACATCGAAATGAGAGGGCAGCCGAGCGTTTTTTTTGTGTAAAAACAGAAAAGGACGTTACCGAATTTTGGGCCAAAAACGGACCAAGTCGAAAAAATCAGAAAAAATGCGTAGATAACGAATTTCGAAACGAAAAGTCAAAATTTTTTGGGCCACTCTGGAAAAAAATTATTGACGCTAAAATTTTTTTTAATTTTAAACCATGTCGGGTAGCATACTCAACGAACGGTCTCGAAGTTCCATAAAAAAATATAAAAAAATTCTCATGTCACTCCAGCTCCTGAAAACCAAAAACTAGAAAAATCACATCGCACGCTTTATATGGGAAATTGGCTTTCAGTGGGATTTGGCTCAAATTCGGCATGGAGGTAGTCTAAGAGTTGAGAAACAACATTTCTATTACCACTTTTCTGGGGATTGCTTCTGGTGACCTCCACAGGTCATCAAAGGTCAATTTTTCAACTTTGTCGTAGCGAGTCGTGTAGGGTACCAAAATTTCAGAAATTTTATGCTAATCATTTCTTCTGAAATGACCAACACTACATCTTTAACCGTTCGGCCTCTGAAAAGTCAAAAACGGTCAAAAACACGTTTTCCTCACCCTGCAAGAGCTGGGGTAACATGAGAATTTTTTTATATTTTTTTATGGAAAATTCTCGCCGAGACCGTTCGTTCAGTATGCTACACGACATGGTTTAGAATTTAAAAAAAAATCTAACTTCAATAATTTTTTCCAAGAGTGGCCCAAAAAATTTGGGGTTTTTGTCTCGAAATTCGTTATCTACACATTTTTTCTGATTTTTTACGCCCGATCGCGACCTGGTCCGTTTTTGGCCCAAATTCGGTAACGTCCTTTCTGTTTATTAACAGCATGGAACCTACACAGTTGTGATTAATCATTTTATTCAATTTTTCTCAATTGGCGTCCAACTCAAGCAATTTCAAAACTCAATTTTGCTGAAGTTCAACGCCGCTCAAAATGTGTTTTCTTTGCTCCAGCTCATAGGTTCTCAAGATTTGGAATTGTCAGAAACGGGCTAAAAGTAGACTGCAACAAAGTCAAAGTGAGGAAGCAAATTGAGACTGAAAACAAGAATCAAGGCTTAATTTGTAATGAAGGTTTTGGGGGCAAAATGTGAATACTACGTTTCCACCAACTTTTCCAATAAATGTTTTTAAATTTTTGGTTCTCTCAGTACTCAGTTCTCTCGAACAAAATGAATGAGCGGCGTCGAAGTAAAGCATTTGTATTCTATTTCTTTTAATTCTGGTGAATTTCTTCACTCTTCCAAATGATAATAAATCATAATAATAGAATCTCTAAATCTGTAATTTTGAGTTACCCGTTCTGCTGCTGTGAGACCGTTTGAGAGGTTGACGGCGGCGGGAGTTGGATTTGTGTGAAGGAAAGCTGGACGATGGAATCGGAAGGGGCTTGAAAATGGTACAGAAGGCAGCGAATCCCCGCGGGATAAATCCGCGGATAATCCGGACTCGTAAAACCGCCCCATTCTTTTCCATACGTGGATGTGAATCGGACACAGCGACATCCTGAAAATTAAAGCAACAATTTTAAATAAATTTGAATGTAGGAAATGACAGTAGAGGAATTTCCTCACTTTCTTGTATGAGTTTGTCGCCCCCACCAATATTTTTTTGTTTCAGAATTTAATTGAGAGGAATCACCAATGAAAACGGAAAGAAACGGAGATGAGTGGAAATAAAATGAAGAGAATATTGAAAGAAACGCTGGAGAATCCCATCAGGGTGAACATTTACGGAGAAAAGTTTGAAGCTGTTGAGAATACGAGGGAAATGTCGGGCAAATGAACTGAAAGCAATGCGGATTGGGATTGTGATCAAGTGATGAAACATTGTCGTGGGGCGAATGAAGAATTAGGGAAAAAACAACGAACGGATGCCGTAATATTTGAAATACACTGAAAGCAATTTGAGACATTAAAACTAAATTGGCAGAATCATAATATGGCTCTGTGTTTGCTATTCGAGATTTTTGCTGCATTCTCTTAAATCCAAATTCTATCACAAAATGAGTAAACGGTGTCGAACTCTTCAAGAATTGTCTAATGAACGAATAATTTAGTACATAATTGAAAACAAGCATATACAAATTACACAGGAACAATCGAAATCGAACAAAAATGGCAAAATAAAACCGGAAATTTGTGTACAAAGATGCGACCGCAAATTCGGGTGCATAAACGTCGGAACTCCGATTCGGACTGGAACAAACAAACTCCGACTAGAACTGGAACTGGAATTGAAATTGCACTTTGACTATGAGAAAATGAGGAAATAAAAAAGAAAATCCCGTCCATAAATCTCTGTGGGAATGGGGGAAACGAATTCAAGTGAAAAGGAAAAAACTACGACGACGCGATGAACTTTTCCAAACCTTTCCCGTTTTTGTCTGAACGCTAAAGTGAATGCAACTCCAAATTGCCACATAAACATCCTTGAAATCTTTTCCTCCTCTTTCCCCTGTTTTTTTACACGATGTATGGAAAACTCCTCGTCGTTTTATGCACAAATAAAAAGAGAAAAGGAAGCCGCCGAAATGGAATCAAGTCAAATTCCTGATGTTGTCTCCATTTTTTCGTTAAAAATTTTTATTGGCAAAAAAAGAACTCCAACCCGACTTGTGATTTCTCTGTTTCAAAATACAAACAGACTTGACGGCGATCCGGGCGATCCATAAAACATGAAACACGAAAGAAATCACCAACTGTCGCACATTTCTTGTTGTTGATCCGCATTTGAGCGATAGTAAACGAAGTCAATTTAAGATAGAAAAAGAGAGAAAAGACGGTGGAGGGAAAATTGTATGTACTTTTGCACACTGGATTTGTTGCATTTTTATTCATGTGGCTCTTCCTCGGTTCTCTCCTCGCCGTTTTTACTGACTGGAAACCCAAATTGATTGAAATTTGACACATGCAGTCAAAACCCAACATGCAATTCCTCGGTTGAAATGCCCACAAACAAAATATCGCGAATATCAAGTGTCAAGCGACCTGTTTCTCTCTTTTCCCATGATTTATTTCCCCATTTTTTACATGCATTTACCATCAGACTCAATGCGAACACTCGAATTTTGACAGGAATGAGGGAACGCGGAAACTTGATTTGCTCTGTGGAATTTCCATCATTTCATGTACCTGTGCAAGCTTTTGTCTTTTACTGTCACAGAACCCGAGTAAATGTCTCTAAAATATTTGTATCCGTGTCAAAATTAATTAGCAAGTACTTTTTTCTACGAAATTCAAACTAATCTAAATATCGTTGCTCATGAACTTCGAATATTTTTACGAACTGGCGTTGAAGTTCAGCAATTCCAAAATTTTAAATTCTGCCTTTGCATGGTTTATTTATGGTATCATCGTTTTAACAGAAACGATAAAAACTGTGTTTATTATTTGTTTTGCATTTCCTTTTACTCTCTCTAAATCAAATTCGCATTGCTTTAAAATACACTCGGAGAAATACATGTTTATTTAGAAACATCAAAGAGACGACTGTAACGAAATCCGCATATTGAAATGTCCATAAAATCCGGTTGTGAATTGTGAATTTCCATCGTCATCGTCTCCACTTGAGAATTTCTCGCCACATCCTCTTTTTTCTCCTCAACTCTCTTTGAAAGTTCTCTTTGAAGAGCACAAAAATCCTGTGGATTCAAATGGACTTGATACAAAAATCTGGATGTGAATCAAATTCAGAATGCGAAAGGGATTTGGAACAGATCGAGATTGGTACATCCGAAAGCGGATTAAAAGACGGAATACTGACGAGTGAGTGTGGCAGCTCAAACTCCAGGAACGGGGAACGAAATGTGAAAGCTAAAACAGAAAACTAAAGCAAGAGGGAGATCATAAAAATGGTCTGGACTTTCCTTTATGCTCTCGTTTTCCTCACTCTGTCATCAGAGTCTGCAGAATTCTCAATGCGGACTCGTTTCTATGCATTTCATCTCCACACATCCAGTTTTTCCCAACTCGACAAGAATTTGGGTTTGTTCTCGTTTCTTTTCTTCTGGATTTCGGAGGAAATAGCTGAATTTGGGAAATTGTGGAAATTCAATTCTGTGTTTTCCGTCATGCATTTCAACATTCGGATTCCCATTGCAGAGTCAAATCCGGATTTTCCTTTTGGAATTTGAATACGAAATTTGTAGAACAAGTTGACCTAGAGGAACAAGCCAAAATATAATGCATTGCGATTTTGAATATTTACCACAATTTTAATTTTGGAAAAAACAAAAATTGGTTTGGAAACTTCAATTTTTATTTAATCCGTTCAACTTATCTCTGCCAGCAAACCATTGGATTTTCGAGTTTTTATTTTAGACGGCGTTGAAGTTGTGCAAATGTTTTGTCAGCCCAACTTCTGATTTTTGAGGACTTTGGCTCTAGAAATCCTCTAGTTGAATGTGGACAGAAAGTGAATAGTTTGTCATTGGATTGTGCAAACAGATAAATTTCTAATTTCTCTTGTGGTTAATGGAAAACAAACTCAAAACGCGAGTTGGAATTCATAATTCATCGGGGTAAAAAGTGACACTGCGAGAGTTTGTGACTTTGACACGAGTCAAATTTAAATTCAATTTGTACTTTTGACGTTTTCCATGTGACGAATTTCGTCGAAATCCACAGTACAAACTTTAACTTTGTCACACCGTAATCGAATTGTTTTGACTCAGCACGCTCACAGCAGAATTTGACTCCCGGTCGACTCGTGAATAATTCAACATTTATATTTACGAGGAACCAAATGCAAACAGACAGACAGGAAATTCCGTCATTCGTTTCGTGTGAAATATAGGAATTGTGAAATATGAAATGGAAATAATGTGGGGAATTATTAATGGCTGAATAATCCAATGAAAATCCGCATTCATTTCCCTCCAAATTAATTACCAAAACCTCTCGAGTGACAAATCCCAATCTAAACGGAAAAATCATGAATAATCAGCGGGAATCGTCGAGTGTATATGTATATATATATGTATATGCAAACAATAAACTGGATGATAGTTGATTAATGAGAATTAATCCAACGTCACTGCCATTTCCCATTTCAAAGTGGATTTCCTTTGCATTCGGCTTCGCATTAATCGCACGTCACAACTGTCAAATTTCCATTCCAAAACCCTATGATGAACATTTTGTGGTTAATTTCCCAAAATTCCCAACCCAAATTCCTCTCTGTCTGTCAACGAACTGTAAACTGACGGGAAATATGTATATAGAATGAATGTAAAAAAAGAACCAGATAAAATCGATAGAGTTGGAATTCGCTCGTTAAAAATGCAAAGCTCTAAAAACCAATTTCCGATTGGCTGTAAATAAAAAATGAAATTCACACAGCTACCCAATTTGTTTGGCTTTTTCATTGAATCGTGATTCGTGATTCGTGATTCCCCAGCTGAATGTCAAATTACTCCAAGAGAGCTCAAAACATCGTTTCCTAATTCATTTAAATGGAGGTTCCGAATCCAAATCTCAAAAGGAGTTTAGTTAACTTGATCTAATTTAATTCCTTGGCCATTTGACTATTTGAAATTTGAAATTTCATTCATTTTCCACTTCAAATTCAACTTGAAAGGAATTCCGGATTCCTCAGTCTCTTTTTCTCTGCTGTGGGGCTTTGAAAATTTGGGTTCAGACTGTGGATCTCGATCTCGATCAAGCTTTCAAGTTTCCAACTTTCCATTTAGTCCATTAGAAATGGGAACGTCCACTCTGTGGAAATTGTATTTGTGGAATTTAATCGAATCACGTTTCCAATTTCCGTCTTTCACTCCATCACGATTTTCTTTCTCATGTGTTTTGTTCCCGAGTCGCTTTCTCTTTTCCTTCTTGATTTTTGGTTTTCTTTTTGGTTTTTTGCCTTTTCCAACACAAATTGGCATCTCCGAATTAAAATTCCATGGACATCTCTCGAATCCCATTTAACTAATCCCAACAGTTCCGGCTTGAATGACAAATGCCATTCACAATTTCCGACCTTCATCGTTTTCGTTTTCTCCCTCTTACAGTAATTTAAAAGTCAACAAAAGTCAAGGAAAACAGCCAATAGCGGAAAGCTCAACGTCTGAATTTAAATCCGGGATGACACAATTCAAATGCACAACATTTAATTTGAATTTATTAGCATCTCGGAATTTAAATGTAGGTAATTTGAAATGACGTATTTCATGATCCCTTGCCGGAATTATGAAATTAAATATTAAATTGAGATCCAGCGGCACTGTGTTGACACTTTTCTCATGGAAAATCCTAATGTAAAATGTAAAACTCTAAACTCGGCCAGCTTTATTTACAATCTCATTAGATTCTAAAAATGAACACTCCACAGATTTAAAGATTCAAGCTTACTCATTTAAAATTCATGGACTTTTGTGATTTTGAAGTGGTCATTCGCCATTGAATTTCTAAAGCAAAGCACCCGTGTAGTTTTGCCTTGACTGTCCTTCGCATTTCACCAATTCATGAAAATAAATGAATGAATGAATGAATGAATGAAATGGACTTTTGCAAATTGGGAATTGCGAGAGAATGTGGTCAAGAGCCAGAGCCTGACCATCGGATTAACTGAACAGAATGAATTGTCTCATTCTCGTCATCAACTTTTACGACTTTTACTCCTCATTTTAATGGTCTTGTTTTGAATTTAAATTGAACTAATTCCTCACCTTTTCGTTTCAGTTTCTCTTCATCCTACAGCCTTGACTCGAAATTTCACATAAATTATTATTGAAAACAAAAAAACAACATTTCCATCCATGTGTTTGCTTTGTATCTGATATCTGACAAACTCGGAGAGTCCTTCGTAAAATGAAAAGGGTATTTTATCCCATTTTTACCAGAGATGTTTCATCAATTAAATGAAACATCTTTATTTTAACATGATTTTTTGCTTTAATGATAAAATTGGCACTGAACTGAGAGAATCAAACTATACCGAATTAATCCGTACTAATCGAGGATTTTATTCTATTCGGTGTCCAACTTGTGCAATTGATTCAATCTCCATTTTGACTTGATCAATTTGAAACGTCCTTCTCTCTCTCGTCATTTCACAAGATGAAAATGATGTTTCAGTTTGATAATTTCCATATCATTAGGACAACGAAACCAATTAAAAATTCATCCAGATTGCAAAACCATTACGATGCCATAACTCTGAGCCCGTACATCGGAAACAGGGAAATCTTCCGTGAACGGCGTTGAACTTGGACACAAAATTCCTTTTGAAAATGTCCAAAGAACTCTCCTTTGCTCGAAAAAGAAACTTCGAATATAGAATTCAAATTGGATTCAGTCTTTCAACTTTCTTACAAGCAGGAAATCATCCTGCTCTATACATTTTCACATGCAGACGGAATCAGGACAAACAGGAAAGGAAATCAAAATCAAAGAACTCAAAAAAATCATCTACATTTAGATTACACTCTCTCCATCGCATTCCTTCCCACATCGCTCCACATCCAAATCCAAATCCAAATCCAAATGATGTGAATCCCCACATTTAACATTCAAAATTCAAATGTGGAAACGCTCTGTATAATTTATACGGCATTACACACAGCATATGCAGACCGTTCAAAATATCCTTTGAAGACACTCTTCTCAATTCTCAATTCTAAATTCAAAATTCAAGATTCAAGGTGAGAAGAAGAAGGAAAAACTCTCATTTGCAATTCTTCTGATCATCAATCAAATCACAAAAAAACCACTCTCAGTTTCATCTTCAACTTCAAACGGACACAAAAAAAAAAACCTCCCCATTTCATTTCACCACACTTTTTCCATTTCTCACATAACTCGCGCATTCGCTCAAGTTCTATCCCCAGCAGCTTAAAATTCCATACTCAAAGTTCATATGATTTATAATTTCATATACGCACGCAAAAACAACACCACACACGCACACACAGAGGAAACTTTCGATTTCGTTGAGGATTCCATTCGGCATCCGTAATTTGAAATTTGTAATTTGAAATTTGTAATTTGTAATTTGAAATTTAAAATTTGACCGTCGGCACTGAGCTAGAAATTTGCAATTTTTGGCCATTCCCAGGCAAATCCTTCATCCATACATCTGTCGCGAGTGGCGAGTGTCCATTCGGCCATAGTCCACATCGTTCATCTCAAGATCAAAATGTAAATGTAACGGGAGAGAATTCCTTATACTTTATACACGTCCATTCATTGTAATGATTATTGTTGTAATCATGAGGATGTTAATGAGGCTGGTAAAATGAGGCGTCAGACGGTTATTTAATACCAAATGCTTGTGTAACTCGGAGCTCATTTCCTTTTGAATGTTCTTCGTGCCATAAACATAAACCCGCAGTAGAAAAAGAAGGAGACAAGAACGTAGACAAGTTTTTTTTTTTGAGCAGACACAGTCAGGCTCAAACTGAGACTGAGACCGAGGCGACACACCGCAACGTATAACGTAATATAACGACTTACGGAAAAAAGTATTATGAGCTCAAAAGTTCTGCGAGGAATTACGGCTTAAAAGTTAATCTGAGTTTTGAGACGGAAGAAAAGAGGAGAAAGAGAGAGAGAGAGAGAAAGAAAACTCACTCTTGTGCTTAATTAATTGGACGGATCCTTTCACGTTGACAACTTCAAGTCTCCTCTCTTGAGCTATTAAAGTCGTAAAAGGGGAAAAGTATATAAACTCTAATTAACTGGAGCGAGACCACAACTCACTTCCACACACAAAGGAGTAAAAGAAGAAGGAGACGAAGACGAAGACGAAGAAGAAGAAGAGGAAAAGTACTAAAATACTAAAAGGGGGAAAATTAAAAGCTGTAATGGAGACGACCCGGACCACCAGGGTATTATTATTTTTAGAATTGCAAATTGCAAATTGCGAATTGCAAATTTAAGAAAGAGAGAGAAAGAGAGAGAGAAAGAGAGAGAGAAAGAGCGTCGGAATTAAATTAGAGTTTAATTATTGTGCCGAGTTTCAGAGCTTCAGAGCTTCAGAGTTTTAGAGTTATTGAGTGAATTTTACTTTACTTTGTTTTCATACTGAACAAGAATAGGAACAAACAAACTAGAATTAGACCAAAGTTATGAAGAATATTAACGAGAAGAAAAGTTGGGGGGGTTTTTTTTTTTGTTTTTGGTTGTCTTGTTTTGCAAAGGGATTTTGTAAATAATTTAGTGTGATTTCTTTACTTCCTGAGAGTACAGAAAAGGGAAAAAAGGAATTTGTCAAGGTTGCAGACTGCAGACTTTTGAAAACTTGGACTTGATACGAAAACTTGAGGATAAGGAAATTTTCTGTTTGGTTGTGTTTTCTGCAGAAAATTCAATCTGTTATTTTGTTTGAAGAATTTTCCCTTTTGCATTTGAACAAAACGTTTTTTGTCTTTTTGTTGGATTTGGACGCCGTTCAAAATTTTCCTTCAGAATTTAGTCTATATGCATTAGTTGTAACTTGTGAGATTTGAAATCCCGAGCCACTCAGGATTTTTTTTTTGCTAAACTGAACTCTGATCAGAAAAACTCTTTCTCTCTGAAAATATTTCTAATGATCACTGAAAAACATTTCAAGCAAGGATGTTTGAAAAAAATTACCAGAACTTCCGGCCGAATCCTTGTTTGACTTGGTAAAATATAAGGGATTTCCCGCTAATCTTTATCTTTTCTTGCTCAAATTTCAGTGGCTGCTCATGCTATTAGTCACATTGGCTTCAACCAGTGTATTCCAGTCCGTTCAAGCCAACTCCTCGGATTCCAAACTGGAAGTTGACACGGATTCAGATGGGTCAACAGAAGCGCCATCAACGGACTCTCCAATCACAGTCATTGATGTGATCTACACGGAAACGGAAGTTCTCGTCCTCCCAAAATCCGATAATGCCCCACGAAAATCAGCCAATCAAACTACTGGTACAGAAAAAACGAGAGTGGCTCGGGATTTGGGGAACAAATTCGGCGGTAAGGGTGGTCAACAATATGGTCAACAATATGGCAATCAATACAACAATAACGGTGGTGGTGGAAAAGGGGATAAATTCCAAAAGTTCTTTGCTAAATTCCACAAGGGAGGGAATGGAGGCGGTGGTGGTGGGAAATGGGGGAAATGGGGGAAAGGTGGGGGAGGAGGATCAAACATTGGAGATGAAATCAGTGAGAAGATTCAACGGTGGTTTAGGAAATTTGATAAAGGGGATAAAGGGGGAAATGGCGGTGGGGGGAAAAGTTGGTTCAGCAAGAAAGGGAAAGGAAATGGTGGGAATTATTATGGACAACAACAAAGTCGACCTGTCTATGGACAACAATATGGAAATGGAAATAATTACAATAATAATTATCAAGGCGGTGGCGATAAATGGAGTAAATTTTTGAATAAATTCAATAAAAATTAATAAAAGTTAAAGTTAAATTTAAATGTAAATAATGTGAAATTTGTACGCGTCATTTCGAAATTAAACAGCCATATTTTCCGTTTTATTTTAACGTCAATCTCAAATAACTTTTGAATGGAATTCCATGTGATGGAAAAATATAATGTATTATACATCAAAATGTAGATGAAA
>JAIUND010004106.1:0-13197 GCA_034699125.1 Gisinianus flammeolus | reverse complement strand
ATATTTGAAATGACAAAATGAACTTTGTCAATTGAAATGGCTTTGTGTGTGTTTTGGGTTTCTTTGGGGCATTTCCATTTTCAATGTAAATTCCGGTATTGGCTTAAATACCCAACAGTACTTTTGATTAATTATTTAATTCTACCCCCAGAAATTCTCTTCATTCTCTTAATAAATGAGAGAATTCCAAATCTCACATATACCCACCATTTTTAATAAGTAAGCAAAGAAAAAGTAGAATTTTCACACACAGTTAAGCATCAAACACTTAAAAACCTAAAATTCTGAGAATGGACGAAACGAGAAGACAAAAAAAGTTGGAAATTAAACTTGACAGCAAAAGCAACGAAACCAAACCATCCAAACTTTTCCCTCACCATTTTGTTTTTTTTTAATTGTCTTTTGAAACAATAGCAATTTGTCCACGTTTAAAATCCGTTATAGACGATTTTGTCTCACATCAGTATGAAAAATCTACATGGAGTATGACAATTTGAATTGGAAACTGAAAAGATGGAGATGATTCAATGTCAAAACAGATTCTTCATCCCATTTGATGGAGATTCTACACGTCATGAACTGTTTTCTCTTTCTCTCCCTCCAACTTGAACTCAAAACTCATCAAACTTGAAACTAATTTGGAGAGAATCCAAAAAAAAAAAGTATTGTCATTTTTCAAGACTAAACTTTTGACAAATGTCTCTCCCTTTCTCTGTCGTCTATGTTGGCTGATTGTGAGTTCATCTTTCCTGAGTGAAGTGAAGATGGGAGATTTGAGGAGATTCTCAACCTTGAACGTGATTCCTTTATTTTCCATGTGGGTTTTTGGTTTCGGTTTCAAGATAAGCCCTTACTTTTGCAGTCAGAGGTTTCTTGTCCGTGCAAGTTATAGGATCGTATCTATGTACAGATATATACCAGTATACACTGTAGTGCATGTGAATATGTAGATGGTGAAGGCATGATGATGGTAATACTTAATACCATCGGTTAGCTTCACTTCACGGTCTGCCAGTTTCCCCATTCTTCTTCTTCTTCTTCTTCGTCAACTCTTTGCTTTCATTTTCATGAGGAAAGTCATTCCCGTTCTGACACTGTGCAAAAAACCGTCTTGGTCCTCAACACAAGTTCAAAACCATCTCATCTCATCTCATCTCACTTGTCATCTCATTTGAGCAATGTATTTGATATTCAAATCCCTCCCAAAAGAATCCCTCTAGAGTCTAGACAAAATTACACACTTTTTTTTTATCCCCACTTTCCCCATTACGTATACTTTATCTAGCTTGTAAAACCGTTTTAAGTCTACCCTCAAAGTTTTTATAGTCTTAAAACTTTCCAGGTAATTACCTCAAACAAATCAAGGAGTCAAGAATAATTTACACCCTCCAGCTTTTTTTTAACTTTAACAAATTTCAAAGATTCTTCAGATTTTACAATACTACAACAGATAAATATGCCGTTTCAATTTTCGCTAAAAAAAAAACTCGATGGGATGGATAAAAAGAAGAGTTGGGAATGAAAGCAGATGAAAAGGAAAAGGAGTGGTCGTGTGAGATGAAGATTAGGACGATTTTATTTTGAGGACGAAGACGACGACGACGGGTGTGGAGTTGAGTTAGTTTGTGTGTGTGTGTTTGAGTGTGTTGGCCTTTAGGTCGTTCGTGTTTGACAGGCTCAACATGTCATTAGTAATAGTTTGTGTTCAAGGGAATTTACTCTGCCAGTCCTTTCCCTCTTTCTCTCTCTGTCTCTCTCTCTCTCTCTTCTGTACAGTTGAGAGTTGCACGAACGAAGGAAAAGAAGGGAAAAGTTTTATCGGAATCAAGAGAAGAGTGAAAAAAAAGGTGTTTCACACAAAAGTCAAGTTCTCTTTCATACAAGTTTTTTAATACTGTTCACATTGTGTGTTTGGAGAGTTGAACTTTGGGGAGAAAATACACTGGAGGGGAGTTCAAATTGTAACTGACTCTGTTTTGTGTGTATTGGAGAAAGAAAGGAAGGAATTGGTTGGTTGGTTGGCTGGTTGGGAAAGATACTTGTCGCTGGATCATCGAGTGTATGTGTATGTACATAAATATAAAAGAAAGGGTACGAATACCATGGAAGAGCACTTCACTTACTAGTAATAGCCGTTTAAACTAGTCTATTGCACTTACAGGAGGAAATAAAGAAAACCATTTCAATTTTCCAATCGTAGCATTTGCAATGGCATGAACACTTTTTTATACTCACACCAAGGAAAACGGAGAGGAAAAAAAAAGAGGGATCCGAGCGTTTTTTCGTGCGGAAAAGAAGTTGATACGAGAATGAGAATGAGAATAAAGGGGAGTTTGGTTTGATTTGGTACGTACCACCACGGAAACGGATCCTTCGGCTGATTACAGTCCCAACTGGATTCGATGCCAAACACCGGAAATCCCCGGAATGTACATCAGAACGGAAACTTTGAACCGGAAATGGTAAAATGTGCATCGTCCCATTTTCAAACACATCCCTGTATTCAATTTTTTTTTAAAAAATAGAAAAAGCAAACAATTAGAATAAAATCCCATTAAAAAATCTTTTCATTGACGTCTTTACGATATTTATTATTTATCCCATGAGACAAGAAAACAACTGCTGGCTGGTTGGGAGGGATTGAAAAATGCAATGGCTCACCTCAATCCGCTAATGGCCAAAAGTGGGAGGCCGGATGAATCTTCAATCCATGAAATGGTCGGTGTTGGACTTCCCTGAGCACTGCAAGTAATCCACAATCCAACATCACTCACAAACGACACTTGCTGTGGTGGCTCATTTATTAGAACTGGACCGTAAAAGAAGGATGTCAGTCCGGCATGTTCATTCTCCGCAAGCGATGATAATGGCTCTAAAAAAATCAACAAGGAAATATCAAACCATCCAAATTAATATCGTACAATCACCAATTAGCTAACAATATCCCCCATTTTTTCAACAACAAAAATCCAAACAATCCATATATGTACAAGAAAATAAAATCTTGTAATTGATTCTTTAAAACGCTGAAAAGATCGCGTACGATAAAAAGGACTTTCATTTCCCGTAGAAGTTCTCGTGGTGGAGATATTTCCAGAAATTTCGTCAAGAGTCCAACAAAAAAGAAGAAGGGAAAGGGAAATGACGACCCAATTTGATTTGAATTTTGTTTTGGAGCTCCCAGCAGAGCTTCCAAACTCTTTTCTTTACAATAGTAATCGTAATTTGTTTGGTTGTCTTGCGTGCATACGGAAAACATACGATATCCGTACTGCAGTACTTACGTGACACAACAAACTTGAGTTTTCTCCCCCTTTCTCTCTTTCTCTCTTTCTCGTTCTCTCTCTCGTTACAACTGAAGGCAGGCGGTGGAGTGTGATGTAATTGAGGTCAGGTTACTGTTCAATATCCTCAATTCATGGTGAATAGTAAAAAAAGAAAACGATGAAGAGTCTATATTTATAACAATATAACAAAGGGAAGAGAGAAAGGGAAAGAATGTTTTTCTCGGACTAAATTGAATTGTGGACGAGTGACTTGACGCTGCCCAACTGATCCCACAGATACGATTCTTCACTCATCTCAGGCAGGGAAATGAAAGCGAGTGAAGAGAAAATGCCAGCAAACATGTCTAATTACTTCGTAAGGATGCCCATGCCGAAAATGAAGGCTTTTTTTGGTTTCGAATGCAATTACTGTCACAGAATCAAATGTATGTGAATGGTCGTATATGTGTGTGTGTGTGTTGTGGCGGAGAAGGAAGGAGGAGAAGAAGCCAAAGCCTAAAACGGAAGGGGAAGCAACAGCTATACATTTCATCGGAGTTGAGTAGAAAAACCTCGCAGTAGGACGCCAACACGGAATGTGGGTTAGTTAAACTTTTTCACCAGCTGTATTTTGGACGCGTAGGCTGTTCGTGTGTAACAATATATGTGTGAGAGAAAGAGAGAGAGAGTGGGTGGGTGTGGATGTGTGTTCATGTATGTGGCGCTCCTCGAACATCTTTTTCATTCGTTTTCTGCTCATTCCAATCCAATCCTACTTATTTAGAGTCCTAAGTGAAAATGAAAAGGCGAGGAATGCTCATCGTCGTCGAATGTGGCTCAAACTCCACAGTAAAAATCCAAAGCCAGAAGGCAAAGCTGAGGAAGAAAGAAAACAGAGAGAGAGAGAGAGAGAGAAGTAGGAATGGGAGTAGAAGGCGAGTACTTAGTTATCTTTAGCAGCCGTCGTCACGCCTCCGGCTGCTTAGACTGTTTCGTTTTTTCTGTGATGACTTGAACGAGAAGGAAAAGGACTTTTCATGTGTCTCTGTAAACTCTGTGTCGTATCTTTGTGTCTCTTCTCGTATTTTGTATTTATATGTGTTTAAACTATTGGCAAAAGGAGAAACGAAGTAAAACTGGGACAACTGGAAACGGGGAAATTGCAATGGGGAAATATTGGCCAAGAGAAAGTGAAAGAGAAAGAGAGAAAGGAAAACGAGTGGAAGAAAGACAAGAGAAAAGCTTCAATTCGATCTAATCAACACGATCTATCTGGTTCTTTCGCACTTTCTTGTACCGTTCAACCAGTCACTTCATTCCCATTCAACTTTTGTGACAGCATAAACAGAGTCCTCCATTACAAATATTTTTTATCGGGAGTTTAAATCTGTTCAAATACCAGTTGGATTTTCTCAAGAAAAGAAGTTGGAAGACAAGCGGAAATTCCGGGGGGATTCTCATGATGATATTGTGGAGCGTAAGCGTAGGCGTGTGGGTCGGATATCCGGGATGAGACGGTATATTGAGTGTTCCCTCCGTGTTGCTATCCCTATTTGTGTATTTGTGTATCCCAACTTTGTTATCCCTTATCCCGTCTTTGTGTATCTCTGACTCTGACTGTATCTAAGCGAGTGTGAGTGTATATGTGGCCAAGTCTACATCTTTGTCTTTGTCTCGCAAGTTGAACTCTCTTTTTCTCTCTCTCTTTCTCTTTCTCTTTCTCTCTCACTGTCTTGCAGTCAACGGATAACAAATAATGGTGATGTAGTAAATCTAGGAAATGGAGTCAGAGAGAGAACAACTGACTCAAGTCAGTCTCGTCTGTCAATGGAATTAAAAGTACTCAACTTGTTCCACATATGGAAACTTTTTTTTCATTTCTTACCGACTTTCTCCCACTTTCTCTCTTCCTCTTCCTCTTTATCTTCCTCCAAGTACAAGTTTGAGCATTTCATATCATCTGGCCAATGTGAAAACAAATAGATATTTCTCGGGACATTTAGAGGGAAAGGCGGGGAAAACAAGACAGTCGTGAGTGGATGATGATGCAGATACACAATCGAATCATTGTGAGGGAGCTAAATTGTCAAAAAAACTAGTGCTATGTATAGAGTGATCATCCCATGCTTTGCGTCTGCAGACATGTCTGCGTGTCTGCAAGAAGAAGAAGGAAAGGAAGAAATGAAGAAGGAAGGAAGAGGACGAAGAGAAAAAGAAGGTATCCATCCGTTTGGAAAAAGATCCTCCAAGTCAATGTTCTCGGGGGAAATCAACTACAGTAATTCATTGAATGACGCAGTGGGGCACACATCGTAAATTATGGCATCGCCTCTCTCTCTCTCTTTCTCTTCCTTCTACAATTGAACAAATATCCGTGGCGCATATGTACATAGCCAATGGAATATCGTAGGGAAGTGAGTCCATTATTTCATACGTAGGGCCTCCTCAACTCAACTCAAATCCAACATTTGAGTATTGCCAGTCAGTCCGTTCGTTTCCTTTTCTATTTTTCGCCAATTTACACACAGAGACAGAAATAGAAAGACAGAGACACCAGCAGAAAAGTTTAGTTGGATCAAAGTGATGGTGGAGTTGGGTGGAAAATAAAATATCCTTATCTTTCTCTCTGTCTGTGTCTTATCAGCGTCCACAAGGGACGCGGCTGCAGTTCTCGCGAGCGATGATGTAAAATAAAATTGCTCTTGAATCGATTCGTAATAATTCTTATTCCCATTTTCTATAGCTAATGGCATTATATGTGATTCCCTTTCTCTTCTTCCTCTCTCCCCACTTTCCAACTTCTCTTTCTCTTCTTTTCTTCCCCCGTATTTTTTTTTTGTTTTCTTTTTTTGGGTGGGAGTGAGAGTGAGATTATCGGTCCCTTGGTCATTTTAATTTTACAACAACTTTCTTCTTCAATAATACTTTTTTCATCTCTTTCTAATACACTTTTAGTATCCAATTCTTCCCATTTCTCCCCCCAAACAAGAGCAAGTTTCCCGTTATTGACAATGACATGGCCCAAAGGCTTCTCCTCGTGTTCCCATCCTTTTTTTCTCTGTCCTTTTGTCGTTGTCTCTCCAAAGTGTTTGGTTGAGACTCGTTACTCGTTGTTTCTCTTTCCTTGGGCAAAGTTTGAGGAAGGATGGGAATTTAAAGGGAAACTCCAAAGAAAGTAGGAACATTGTAAATGTAGGTACATTTTGATATGTGTTTTTCTCTCTTTCTCTCCCTGCGTATGCCTTCACCTTTACGAGATGGAGAGCGATTAGGATGAATGGACAAGCCATAAATTTAATAGATACTTTCAAAGTTGCTTCAAAACTATCAAGTTCAAATCCCATTCTACAATCGTTTGGATTGGAAAAGGATGGAAATATCAAATAAGACAAAAAATAACTAATAGCAATTTGAGAGTGAAAGAAACCAGCAATTTCTCAAAATAATCCCTTAAACATAAACATAAAACATCAAAACACGTGTACAGCATGGCCCATTTAAATTGCCCATGACATTTTGTAGATTTCTATAGATTTCTATAGATTTCATGGTCGTGTTTGTTTTTTTAAATATTTGATAAATTACTCGTGTTGGAATTGTAAAGAAGAGAATGATATTTGTATTTAGGAAGTAGGAAATCTGAAAGATCACTTGGCATTTTTTTGTAGAGAGAAAGAAAAGAGGAAAGTTGGGAGGAGGAAAGTCTACAAATTTGTATGGAGTTTGGTTGTTAGTTCTCCATAATATAATAATATTTTCAAATGTCTAGAAATATGGGTTTGTGGGGGGAAGGGGGGAAGGAGGAAAAGGGATTCTTGACATAAATATCCGAGGACGAGTAATACGAGTATGTGTAATAAAAATAAAATAGGAGAACTCGAAGAAAAATGAAACTTGTCTTTCTTCTTCTTCTTCTTGGTCGTCTTTTCATTCTTTTTCTAGACTTTTTTTAACCGGAACCAGCCATCAAAATTCCATTATGTATTATTCGTGTTATAAAGTCTCCGTCCAACTCCAACTCACTGACACAAATTGTTTATTAATTCCCAGTCTTTTATCTCAGTCACTGTTCAGCTCTTCCCAATTCTTTTCCTCTCTTTCTTTTATTCTCTCTACAACTCGCGCTTGTTTTTTATTCTCTCTCTAGCTGAAATGGAAAATCCCTTCAAATCCTATCCTTTATCGAATCGAATCCCAGACACAGTTCTCAATTTTCAATTTCAATCTCCTTCCTTTTTTTTTTTACTGGCTATCGGCTACTGGAAAAACTAAATGCCAAAAAAATGAGAATGTTTGTATGAGAAACTTCATGAATCTTGCTTGTTACATTTACAACAGAAAATATAGACGGGGGAAGTGGATGAGCGGACTTAGAAATTCAAAATTAATACATGAAAAGAAATGTATTATACATATTTAACAAGAATTTGAGCATCATTTGTCTTTTGGACAAAAAATTGTGTACATTTACTTTTCCCCTGTTCATCATTATATAAATTATTTCCATTCAAAATCCTCTCGGAAATTCGCAAGTCGAAAACTCAAAAAGGAAGAGAGGACGAGGAGAAAAATTCACATGGAGATAAATGGAATGAATATTCGTGTTGGCGTGAAATTCTCTCACTACTACTTTTCTCGGGGAAATGAGAGAGATAAACATTTAAAACATTCCCAAGACTCTCAATCTCAAAAAGTATTTTAATAACATTTAAGATGTAGCGCACAGTGGAGAAACTTTTTTGATTGTGTGTCGGCAGGCAACTCCTTTCACTTGAGTGGAGTTGCAAAAAAACTGGCTCTCTCTATCTCTCTCTCTCTCTCTTTCCTTCTTCCTCTTTCACCATGCTCATATTAATGCTGAAATATACTTACAGGAACGTGTAAACGGGAGGAGAGTGCCGAGTAAAGAATAAAGAGGGAAGAGCATCAAGTGTGGGATGTTGCATTAAAAAATGAAGAGCAAGCCAGATTCTGCTGGTATAAAACAGATGCAAATTCAAAGGAGACTGACAGTGAGCGCCCGTCCATACTCCGTTTAGTTCGTCGGTTGGTTGGTATATTATATATTTAGTAGGTATTACGATACCTACTAAACATTTTAGCATATTCACATTTCCCAAGTAAACTGCATACGCTTTGCATATTAATAGTGAAAATACTCCTCCTCATGTGTCGTCACACACATATGGCTCATCACATTCCCATTCCATCTCCATCCCATGCAAAGGAAAGGAAAAAGGAACAGTCACCCAGTTTTCTCTGCACAAACAAACACAACATGCATGGAATGATAGTTGTAAAATACACGTGCTCGAAACGAAACTTCCAGCTGATTCAGAGTTTTTTCTCTTTTTCTCTTTTTCTCTTTCTCTCTTTCTCTCTCTCTCTCTCTCTCTCTCTCTCTCTCTCTCTCTCTCTCTAGCTTTGTCCATCCTGTCTCCGTTATTTCTGTACACATATTTTATATGTAAACGTTTCTCTATTTTTTTTCAACCTATATTTATCTTTTGGTAGTTTGTACATGGGGAAAGTGAAAGCATGGGAGAAAGCGCAGGAGGGAAAGCAAGAGAGAAAGTCCATGGAAATTACAAGCGTATAGTATTTCCAAGTTGAAGACAACGGAGAAGAGCATTTCGGGGGTGGGGAGTGGGGAGTGGGCGATGAGGGAAAGGAGGAAGTGAAGAATGTGACCATTAGTCAATGTCTCGATATTTTTCATCAAATCGGTTCCTTCTCGTCTCGTCTCTCTCTCTCTTTTATCTCATCTCTCATAACCGACCAGAGTCCTCAATGTATATGATATTTATATATCGTATGTATGTGCACATAAAGAACATGTATTTCCGTTCCTCTTATCATCACCCCGCCGAATCATGCCTCAAATCCTCCTGTTTGACATTCCCCACCATTTATTATACTTCAGAATCTCTTTTTCTTTGTCTCTCTCTCTCTCTTTCATATTTGATTTCCTTCCTTCTGTGTCTGTCTGATGGCATTGTCTTCTCACTCTCATTCTCACACTCCTCATCATCTGCAATATCAAATCTTCCAAATGAAATCCTCCGCACTTCCCATTTTACACCCATCCCAAAATCATATCATCAAAATATATATTGTAGATGATGAGCCAGACAATCTCAAATCATCAATACAATCTCACGTCGATTTCTCAAATATTCCGGATTCTTTCTCCTCACTTTCTCCACTTTCATCGTACTCACGCTCCAAAAATTCATAAAGATTGGACTAATTGTTTTCCGTACAAGTTCAGCAGCTAATGACAGGTTTGAAACTTGAGCGATTTAAACTCATTTTTTCCATTGAGCACACATTCAATATAAAAAACTTGATTATAAATACATGCAAACGGCATTTGAATAAACGTCTTTCCTTTGTATTTTGTGTTCATTCATTTACATTTACATTTTACATGTTTCTTTGTCCTTTCACCGTATCCGTTTATTTCTCTCTGGATTACCGTTAGAAGCCTACACGTTTTACGTATAATAAATTAACTTTTCCTGGAGCGCTCTGTTTACAATTTACAGTTGTTGTTGGAATGGGGGGATGGAAATGGAAAAAGATAAAAAGGAGGTGGGGAATAAAGAAAGAGAGTCTGTAATTGACGGAAGGAAAAGAGAAAGACGATGGTGATGGGAATGGCTAAAGATAGGAAAATCGTGTGCAACTAATGAAATGACGGAAATTGCTCAACGAGTAAATGAATGTCAGAGGACAAACGATTGGATAGACGGCGAGTTTCCTCTTCTCCTCTATTTCTTTATGTAAATTCCAATTTCAAATTGCTCCTCTTCTTTGTACATGGAGAAGCCCGAGATGAAGGTTTTTCCCTTTTTCTCTCTCCCTCGTTAGTTCACTTTCGGGGGTTAAAGGACCAAAAAAAAATATGTTTATGAATAAGTGAATGAGCGGAACATTCCTCTCTGTATAACAACTAAATATTTTGATGCTCACATTCCGCATCATCGTCATTGCAATTCCCTGCTCCCCCTTTCCCTTGTTTTGTACGTGTGTAAGGTAAAATATGGATGAGTACATTAAAATTGCTCATCGCTGTGGGGCGAACATTAGGAAGGAAATGCCTAGTTATGATGTCTACAATAGAAATATAGACGGTACTATTTGTAGACGAGAAGGAAGTAAATAATGATATGCATAGTTTTGTGAATATAGGTTTAAGGGAGTTGAGAAGGAGGAGGAGACAGAGAAATGAGAAAGGATTCTCCCTTTTTTCTTTTGAGCAACAACCTGCTCGGCACATTTAATTTTGAAAGAATCATTTGTTGAATTCCCATGAGTCATTTGGAGGAGCACATGAGAGAGAAAACTGAAAAGTGAGCAGACAAAGTGAGCAGACAAAAGTGAGGGAAACAAGATAAAGGCCAAGTCATAATATAGTATGTATGAAGAACGAGAGAAAGAGAGAAAGAACTTTGAGAGTTAGGAGAAAAGGAAAAGAAGAAAAAAGACGAAGGAGAAAAGACTTGAGGAAATGTAAAAACGCGCGATGGAACGGAGTAAAAATGATGATGATTATAATTACGAAGACTCTGATGACGAGTTTAAGAAGCCGAGAGCAAGTTTAGTTGAGAGAAAGCGAGCGAGAGAGAGAAAGAAAGAAAGAAAGAAAGAAAGAGAGAGAATTCGGAATGGGTTCATATACGTTGGATTTTTGAAGTTGGAGTAGACAACACTGGCAGAATTTTCTTCATCATCTCGTTTTACTTTTCCTCTCTGTCTCTCAGTCTGTCTGTCTGTCTGGACCGTGTGTTTTGAGAAAAGCAACGGAACTGAGAAAGAAAATTGAAGCCAATTATGAAAATTCCATGTGAGCGACGGGACGACTGGAGCTCTAACCATGCAAATTCAAAACTATTACCGACTATTTCCCAGTTCTCTCTCTCGTCAGTCGGTTTTACGTACTCACTCATTCACTCACTCACTCACACACACACATTCACACACATTCGTACACACACATATTCATACACGCGCGCACGCATGCTATACAATCACGATTAGTTTCCATGCATAAACTTTGTTCTATCTTCATCTCTTCAGTCAGTCAGCCAGTCAGACGGTTCAAGTTGAAGTTGAATACATTATCAGTAGAGACTCTCTCTCTCTCTATCTCGCTCTCTATTCCTTTCTCTTCTTTTACTAGTTCAACTGCTATAGAATCCATCCATCTGACTGTATCTGTATCTCATTCTCCTCATTCTCATACTCCTGCTAAACCCATCACTTTACTTCCCGTTTCCTTTTCAATGAAACCGAGCATCTGTCGTTCACTCACAGCCTCACTCTCCCTTTGATCTCCCTTCATATAACGTTAATATACAGCTTCATCTCCCTCCATTTTTATAACCATCTCTCTCTCTCTTCCATTCTCTCTCTCTCTCTCTCTCTCTCATTAGCCGAAACGTAAAACCTTCTTTTAATTACTCTGGCTGGAATAAAATGAAATACGCAACTGTCTCCGTCTTCTCCTTCACGAGTTATCAGGCTGATTCTAATTATAATTCTAATCGTCTTATCATTACGAATGAAATACAGATTTCTTCAATTATTATTGTCATATCGTTAAACAATCTCGCCATTAGATTGGGATAAGGAAATACTGACAATGAGTGACTGTATTGTATTCGGATGGGTATGGAGTGAATGTGAATGTGAATATGGTGGTGGTGGTTCATGACTCGTCTGCTTTCCTTTTCCTCCTCATTATTTATCGTGTGCAGTTTGAGCTCATGCTTTCTTTATTACATATATGATTTCTGGATGAATGGGAATAGGAAATATTTCCACACGCAATGGCAGAGTTTCTATGTGCACCAAGAACCAGACAAACACGACAGACTGTGCGGAGGAAGAAGGAAGGAAGAACAACAAGTTAGAAAAGTTAAGGGATTTGGAAAGTTTGAACAATGGCAAAATCGTTTGCTCGAGAGCTTCAAGATTTAACGTTTAAATTAGGGTTGAGAGTTGAGAGAGAAAGGAAGATGGAGTTATGAGTAAAATTACAATGACAGACTCCGAGTTTATAGTTTATGACAAGACAGATAAAATATACAAAGAGAGGATAATTGGACAGAATCTTGTTCAACATTGAGCGAGAGAGCGAGAGAGAGAATGTGCGTGAATATAGGATAGTTATACATGACGACAAGTACACCCAGTTCTGAAAGTGTCCTTAATGTTTTGCATAATTTCATTGAGTGAGCCATTAGTCAGCGTTGTTTATTCCTTTTCTGTATGGTAGAACTGGGACTCTGAGAAGCTCCGACGACCCACAGCGAGATGAAGCTCCAAAAACTCGGACTGAGACGAAGAGGCAAAGACAGAGGCAGCGATGATATTTTCATACTTGCTCCGCGTTTCCTCCGAAATTCTCTACCGTTGACTTCCTCCTCTTCTTCTTCTTCTTTCTCCATCGTCTTAGTCTTCATCTACTTCATGTGAATTGTGGATCAACAACATTTTCCATTTTGTGAGGAGGGAGTCGAGTTGAAGTGGGAAGAAGGCAAAGAGGAGTGTGGAGAGCAACTTCACAGTACTTAGTCACTTAGTCACACAGAAAAGAGATGAGATTTACTTTTACCATTCCAATTTCTACAGTAAAGTTCTCCATGGGGAATTCAAGTCCTTTTTCGTTCTCTTTCCCTTTCTTTCTCTCTCTCTCTCTCATTCTCAAGATTCACACAATTCAATCCCTGCTATAAATATGCTACAGATTCAGACAGATTGTCTCTGGTCCATACAAAAATAAACTAAATTTAAATAAATTCCCCTTGAAAACTTGAAAACGAATGTTGATATTGTTATATTATTGTATAGTTTTGAGTTATATCAAGGTATTTGTATAGTATCCGGTAATTCCAGCCTCACTTATTCATAGTGAGAGCTTTCA
>JAIUND010004105.1:0-13198 GCA_034699125.1 Gisinianus flammeolus | reverse complement strand
CTCGGGTCAAGTTACCACCAAGTCCGTTTTCATTTTTCAAAATCCGTAAATTTGTAGCTACCAAAACTTGACTATTTCTGGAGCTCAGAATAGGAGATGTTGCTTCTCCAATAAATTTTGATGAACGAAAGTTTTTGGGTGGGGAGTCAGGGGGGCTTGAAAACTTGTTTGTCAGAAGACTTTTTTTTTATTGACTTTGAATTCTAGCTCTTTCTACCCCTGATGCGAGTAAGAGTTTTGGATCTCGTCGACGGGATTTACAAGTTGTGTTAAAAGATTTTACATTTGAGAAATGTCGGGACTCTCTTAATTTACTGGATTTGACATTAGCCCGTTTGGCCCATCCTTCTTCAGCCAGAAAATCCTCATCTTCAAGTTTTTTAGTTGCTGCCTTGTTGACTACAGTCCTTCTCACATAATCTTTTGACATGGCCTTTTTTGTGACATCCGCCATTGTTCCAGTCACAATTTTGGCATGTTCACGGGCATAATCATTGGGTAGCCGATTTTTTTCAGGGTGAAAAACGTTTTTTTCTTTGTTGAAAAATGATTCTACCCAGGGGGAGGTCATCCGAACAAACACAGGATTATCTGTGCGGACGGCCATGCAACTCCACAGAGTGAAATATGGCATGTAGTTGAGGAGCATTTGTTCTAGGATGGAGACGCTTCTGTATGGATTTCGAACGAGTCCGGCTTGACCGTCAAGGGGGACCTCGATTTTGGACTGCGTCAAAAGATGTTCTATGGCTGCACTTCTATTTCCGTCCAATTTTGGATCAATGCCATAGTAGAGGGATTTTCGCCGACTACCGATATCTTCGGAATTCAGCAGTTTAGAAATTAGTTGCTGGAAGAGCCAAAAAAATTCGGATTTTTCACGTTGTAGAGGGAAGTTTGTCAAGTCCAAGTCTTGAATCTCGTCTTCTATTTGGACATTCCTCATGACTGTCTCTTCATTTTCATCCAACGGTTCTAACGGTGACACATTTTTTGATTTTAGAAAGTTTACGAGTTTTTCCAGTTTTAAACTTTCTATTACTTTTTTACCAAAAACTACGATGAAGGCTGCAGCTACTTTAAAGTAGATCTCAAGTGACACACACTCTTGAAAACGCACCAGCCCATGCAAGCTCAAGCCCGCAATTTGTTTATTGTTGACCTTTCTGAAGTTGTTTCGATACCAGGCATGGGCTGTACAAATGAAGAGGAAACTTTTGTCTTCTGGCCATTTCAGTGTTGAATCTGAACAGTGTTTGAATGCGCGTGCCATGTACTCGACCAAAGTTTCTCCATTAAATTCTTTCAAACAACTGTGAATGAGGGCGAAACAAAAATCGACACACATCATTTTTGGGACAAAATCGTGATGGTTGGTTTTTTTATATGATGTGCGAACTCGGTTGAAGAAATTGGCAAATGCAGCTGCATCTCTTGGTGTTCCAATCATTTCTGCCATTGGCCAAGCTTCAGGTGTGAGGGAATTTTTGACCATGGTGGTGTCAATTTCAACATGTCTTTCTTTTCAAGTGTTTTTGATTTTGGAAACACACCGCTGACCTGTGAGGTCAAAGATTTAGGTCAACTTTTCCCTCTTTTGCATGTCCTTTGCGAATGACATCTGTGCGAGTGTGTACATTTCGAAGAAGAAAGGGTCATCTCCAATGTGTTGAATAAATCCCCGTACAGCATGTTTCGGATCGGATTTGTCCTGGAGCAGGTTTTTGAGGGCGACTAAATCTTTTCTCGGGGAATTTGGAATTTAACGGGATTTTTGACGATTTTCTTTATTGAGAGTTCTGAGGGATGTCTCACTGCGCTGAACGTTGTTTCCGTGAAGAAGAGCTAATCCGTTTCTTTCCGCTTTACTCACAATGGTTTGGAGTTTTGCTTTCACAAATTTTATTTTGTCCGCCATCTTCACTCTGTCCGAATTTCGGATTTGTCTTCCGGTTTCTCCAGTTTGAATGAGTTGAAATTCGTTAATATTTGGAATCTTCACTTCAACTTCAACCCCATCACTTATCATGTCATTTCTTTTTAATGTCAATATGAATTCCATTCCACAATGGCAGTAGCCATCTACACGACAAAACACGTCATTTGAGCTTGAGTGATAGGTGACTCCCCGTCGGTTGTTGAACGAACATGTTTTTGTTGCTTCAAAGATCTTGTGATTGAGCTTGTTGTTGTACTCACCGAGTTTAAATTTCCCATGCTCAAAAACTTTTCGGAATTCGTAATTGGTGAACACGGTGGTAAATCTCTGTGGAGGGACATAGGTGAGATGAGATACTTCCAAATTAAACGAAGCTAAAATGGTTTCATTTGAAACGACTTCATCGTCACTTGTCTTATCTGCTTCATGACGTCTAGAACATTTTGTTTCCGGTTTGTTGCCACTGTTCTGCTTGGAATTCTGTTCATTCACACTCAAATTTTCAACGTGGTCACTGGTGTCATCGTCGGTGATATAAATTTGAGAGCGGGGGTGGAGTTGAATTTGTTTGTTCGATCGCTCCGCCTCGGAGTCAACTTTCTCTGCAATTGAGCATCTTGGACAAACCCAAGTATCCTTTCCAGTATACAAAACACAATTTTTAATTCCAAAATGGTACCATTCTGCACAGTTGAATTTTTGAGTGGCTTCAACCGGATTGGTTTCAAAGAATCGGCATCCGACCATATTTCCATCTCGTTTTCTGTACACACTCTGACAAATGCCAAGCTTTTTCTGACCACTTTCTTCGAACGGGGAAAACGTTTTTGCCGGAATTTTTTGTCGTTTTCCCTTTCCTTTTCTACGATCTTCGGGTGTCTCTGGAGATTCCAATACTTGCACATCCTCTTGTCGAATTTCTCCAACTGGTTCATTCACGGGAATGAAGTTCTCTGACTTGATTTGGTCACGAACTGATTTGGGTGAAGTGATGACGGAGAATAAGGGACATTTTTGAATTTCACCTCTTGGAAAATGGAGCTGCACTAGGATGTCCATGATAGCTTTTGCAAATTCATCATTCTTAAGGAGTCGAAGGATTTTATACGCGGTTTTCATTCGTTTCTCAAGATTTTGCATTTTCTTTCCGGCTTTGTTGTCGACTTGTCCCAGTAAATCCGCCCAGGTTTTTGGCTTTGACAGTTTGTTCAGTTGTTGACTCTGAATGGTGCGATTTCCATTGCGGATTTCCAACGTCATGTAGAGCGCTGTTTTATCCAAATACTTTTGGAATCCTGTCAAGGATTTACGGGCAATGTCTAAAATTTCCAATAATTTGCTGTCAAGACCTGCATGTACATACAGAAAAGTTAAAAACTATTTGTGAACTCAACATGTTTATCGGCCATGGTTACTAAAATTGTTGCCTTTCATTAGACGCTCGAATGCATAAAAGTGAACGGGAGACATGATAGGACTTGGGAGGGGGGAAAATGCAAACATACTCAAGCACACACACGCATACACACGGATACACACGCGTACACACGGATACACACGCGTACACGCATAAACACACGTAACGAATGTTTTGTGAATTGCAGTATTCTCCAACGCTATGCTTTATGACCAGGAGATTAACGGGAACTGAATCACAAAAGTTGTATGTTATGAAAATGACTACAGTTAATTTCAAAAAATCGTAATGCCGGCTCACCGATTTTTGATCTGTTTGACATGAAAGCGTCACAAGCACGATTGTTTAAGTTTAAATCCAGGTCCAGCAGAGGGGTTTATCTTGCATTTACATTGTCATTGTCTACGAAATTAAAATTAACAAACGTTTGACACAATTTGTGGTACACACAAGCAAAGCATAAAAGTAACAATTTCCGTTCAAATTGTACCTTTGACGTTCCACTTTGTTTCCACTTCAATTTCAAGTTTCTCCAGAGAGCAAGGGTGCTGCGTTGTTGCGGAATCACGAACACGAAGTGGAACTAAAATCCAATAAAGAGTTTTCAATTAAATGTTAGCAACGTCGGAAAACAAATACAGGACTGACTAAATTAACGTGGCCAAATTACCACTTTCTGGATGAATATCCGAGTTTACGACGTTCACAGTCACAAGTTCCAGCGAAAAAGAATTCTGTCTTGCTACATCTTCTTTTAAATTATTGTCAGCATCAAAGTATAGGCGAGTCGTGTTGTCGTGATTGAAATTTATGATTCTGAAAATTTCTAGGGCAGCAGTTGACTGTGTACACACAACAACCACAGACGTTCCTTTGTCGTCGACGTAGCCTTCACTGTTTCGTTTATGACTGTCAACTAGGCAAACCCAGTTGTGCTTTCGAATGAGAGAAAACGAGTAGTCAGAGGTTACGAGGAAAGCAGAGGAATACTTTGAGTTGACGAACTTGGTGAGGCAGGAGAGTAAACTTCGGTTTTGATTTCTGTGGTCGATACAAGCATTTAGAAATCCGTCCAGCTCGGGTAGAATCTCAAAACCATCCAGTTCCAGTTCCACCCACTGATTCCCAGTACGACTTTTGACGCGGATGGGCTTGTTAGTGATCTCATCCACAGCCAAAAAATCTTCTGCCACTCCGGACCTACGACAGGATTTGTAGAAGGAATGACCCTTTTCAATTATTCGGTCGAGTTGGGATTGACTCCATTCCCATGGATCAATGACATGAGCAGTAGCTATCGCAATAGCTCCAACTCCGATGCATTCATTTCTGCTCTGATTAAATGAACCCTGCAGAGACTTCTTATTTCCACGGAGATTTTCGTAGTGTAGAAATTTTGGAAACATCTGAAAACGCAATTGAAAAATAACTTTTAAGCTAATGGAAATACAAAAAAATGTTACCACAGCCAATGCGAATACAAAATGAAGCTAAATTTTATGGAGCGGACTCAGGAATGTGCATTGGCATATGAAATGTCAAGTATAAAAAGAAACACAAAAGGCTAATCGTAAGTTTTCTGGTGTGAAACAAACTTAAAATTCTGACGAAAATGATTTTTGACAGAAGCCCCGACGGAGATTCGAACCCGCGTCGACAAACGCACGATGAGAGAACTTGGGAAGAAACTAATGAGACACTGTACACAGTCCGATGCGACTGCACGCACAACCTGTCCCAAAAGTTCCTTCCATGGTCAAACTTAAATTAGCCGAACTAAAACCTTTGCAGGGCCTACATATTGAAAGGAAAGTAAAATGTGAGCAACAAATTGTTCACATTTTACTCCCTAGGTTACTGTTTGAATTTGGGACGCTGGTTCCCGCCCCCGTCCGAATTCAAACAATATTGGAGATTTTCTCATGAAAGTGAGAAAATCTCCACAGACTTCTGTGAATCACTGACAAAGTCAGTTGTGTCTCCTGTCTCAAGGTTTTTATCAATTTTCCTATTTTGTAAAATTGAATGTTTATTGTGATTTCCTCCCTGCCCCCGTATAATAAATAATAAAAATAATAATTATAACTGTGTTTGATCGATAGACTGGTTCAATCTTGATGTTATTGTTGTTGGTCCAGGTGCGTATATGTATTATGTGTGTTAAAACCTCCCCTGCCCCCGTTTTATTAAATAAAGGAATAAAATTAATGATCATTTTATTATCATTGTCATCTTTGTCCCCATTATTATTTATATATAAATGTTAATTTTAATTAATAATTAAATATATAAAAAAGATTGTCAGAATTTATAGGTGACTACATGTTTATGTCGCACCGATTTCCCATTTTAGGGTATCGTAGTATAACTCCTCCCACTCCCGTCACTATGTTTTTAAGTCGCACTGGTTTCTCAGTTTAGTGTAACTCCTCCTCTTTCCTATAGCTTATCTAATTACGTGATATTAGTCCTATCACTTGTATATGAAGTCCAAGTGCCGTAATGAGTAGCAAAATCGTAACTGATTTAGTACCGATTATTATTTCATTTCATGATTAGTATTTCATTACTATGATGCAACCGCGGCAGTAGAGAAAACGACGGATAAGAAACCGTACCGAATTCGGTGAAAACTAATGGAAAATCCGTTATAGCGTTACTACCTTTTGCCCTACAAACCTGAGGCATATCTCAATCAAAGTGCAATACGCCAATTAATAAGTTCATGCAAACATATTGCCCTAACGTTTTAAAAGTTAGAAGCAGCACATGAGAAAATGAGAAAAATGTATTTCATCCTGTATTTGCATAATCACCCTTGCAGAGCAGAGCCCTTTTGGTTTACAGTCTTAAACTTGAGCTTACGTTTAACTTGATGTACAACAGCCAATTTAGTTCCTGGATTCAATCTTGATATTTGTCCAATTTAATAAAATAGGGGAATCGCTGTAGAGAGAACGACTCAAAAGCAGTAAACACAGATGATGTCGGCAGTAGACTGACGATTGTGAGCAGCTGAAATTCTCGCGCAGGAGGCAGGATGAAATTTTTTTTTGCTTTCTCTGTAAGTCTTGTTTTGTCCACCTTATTTGGATTTTACTACGTACTCGTAGCATTCCCTCTTCTCTACTCCCGTCCAGTTTCGACGACAAGTCGACACTTTCCAGTTCTCCTCATTTCCATCGTTCCAATTGGCTGGAGAAATGTATGGACTATTTCAATCTGTGCCAGCTTGGACACTGTTGGTCTCTTCCTCCTCCTTATATGGATCGGGTTCATTGTGTTATGGTTTCTCCTTTTTCAGGATGTGTACGGACTCTACTTGCTGTCTTGCCTCATAAAAATAATTTCTTGAAATGCGTATAAAAATAGTAATTGTAAAAGGGTTGGGAAATGTTTTATTTATTTTTATTTCAGAATTCTCTTACATAAAGCAATATTTTCTGTTCCGTATCATGGCAGTTCGTATCCATGCTTATGAGTCACATAGGTAACGTGATGTGTGCATTTTGTTGAATTCGTATAATTTCCATATGCCGTATTTGAATATACGGCATATGGAAATTACCACTCTCAAATCCCTCCGATTCATTGACGTCATGATGACTATGTTTGACATGACGTCCGATTTCACTTTGCGTACTGAAAGCCGCCCAGCAGACTGAGCAAGAAAATTGTTTCTCTGCTTCCCGGTGCGCCATCAAATATTGTTTGATTTAAGCAAAACGGTGGTCCAGAGTGACGTCACATCCGGTCACTGGACACTTGCGGACGGCATCAGATATCGGCGAGTGCAGACGCTGTTCCTCCCGAATTTACTTAAAGGGAATACCAGCAGTCATCGACTTGGCTGGTTGTTTACGTGTCGACTTCTTTTTATAGTTGCTGTCGGGTGAGTGAGTTTGTAGATTGATCTCATTATGAGGAGCCAAATCATTTTATTCTTCTTTCTCCTTCTCTTTCTCTTTCGGTAACGTGACTTGGCTATCCGAATTTCTTTCATTTTTCAATTCGATTAATTCTTAAGTTTTCCTCTTTTTTTTATCAATTGTCACAAAAAAATGTCGTTGTCATCTTCTGAAATGGCGTCAACGTAAAATTCATCCGATTTAAATTGAAGTAAAAATTCAATTGGCGACTCTGTTGGAATCGGAATTTCAGTCTCGTCCTCTGAAGGCTCTGCAGTTGGGAGTACGTTTGGTTCCAAATAAGAATAAAATTCACTCTGAACAAGAGTGTCCAAGTGATCGGTTCAATAGTTGGTCCACGAAAAGTTGTTTCTACTAGTCAATTATAGACCTTAAAGGGAAAGGGATTGCTACATGTCAAAAAATTGATCTCCGTCCACGTTCATATTAGTTTTTATGTGTAAGGCTCTAAGTTTTGAGTTTCAGAGTGATCGGTTGAGAAATGAAATAGTTGGTCCACAAAAAGTTGTTTTTACCAGTCAGTTATAGACCTTAAAGGTAAAGGGATTGCTACATGTCAAAAAATGGATCTCCGTCCACGTTCATATTAGTTTTTATGTGTGGGGACTCTAAGTTTTGAGTTTCAGAGTGCTCAATTGAGAAATGAAATAGTTGGTCCACGAAAAGTTTAAAACTTTGTGAAGTTTTAAGGCTGGATGGTTATTCTTTTTTGTCAGCCTGTTTTCGTGGTTACCATGACAGTGTGAGAGCTAATTTAGATCTGTTTTGTGCATTTTGTGCCTTTTGCTAGGGTGGTTGTGCGTTTTACAGGAAACTTTGGTATGTCGGTACGGGTTTTTGTCGGTACGTCGGTAAAACTTCACAGACATCAAGAATCGAATAATTATTATTGACGCATTATTTCTTCAAAAATAGAGGAGACTGGGTCAAAAATGAGCCACTAATATTTGTGAATATGGAGAGAAAACGGAAGGTCAGACAAATTTTATGTTGGTGTCGTTGGAAAGTGAAGATCAAATCCATCATTTTCTAAATTTAATTCATCTTTCCACCGCTACTCCTTCACCCAGTTTTCATCCTTTGAAAAACCCCCCGAAAAACAATACGTGGGGAAAAAATGAGCCACTCCGATTTTTACGTTTAAAAATGGGTCAAATCGTTGGTTGTGGCGTTCGAGGATTTTATAAGAGAGATTTCATGTTGATTGAAAGCGATTTCAATTATTTTTAGATCAAAATGAAACTGTGTGGCAGAAACATGATTTTTCAAATGACGCTTGATCGCCCATTGTGGGGATAAACTTTTTCTTCAATGGACTTTTTGTCCTTAAAGTTGACGTTACTCTGACACACACAATTTGAGCTGGACCGTTGAAAGTGTTTAAATTATCGGATAAGCCGAGTGTGAGGTAAAAAACGATGTGGACGACACACACTGGTCCAAAACGAATAAAAAACCGTATTTGTAAATTGGCTGTCATTTTAAAGGCTCAATGAGACTTACTGACACAAAAAAATGCGTAGAATTTTATGGTGGTATTTGTTTTAAGTTTGCAACAACCGAAACCCTTGAACGCGGGTATTATCGAGTACTTGCCCGTTTTCATGAAATTCAACGGGCAAATTGGATTTTATGATTAAAAATCAAGAGTGTGACGTTACAAAAATATGCGACACTCGCCACACATTTTGGATTAAAAAAAGAAAAAGCTGATTGTTAAAACCCGAAAGCAACAACAGAAGAATTTACACAGTTTTTTCACCAACATGTCTTGAATTCAATGAAAATGCTGTCCTGTAATTAAAATTAGTTTTATGGGGACCGAAAAAATATCGTCCAATGTTAAATTATATTTTTTTGTACAAAAATAAAGAAAACAACACAATTTGACTTGATATTGAAGAATTTGATTTCCAATTGGACTTGGAAAATCTCTCTTTAAGACTCGAAAAATGCTTCCCACTACGCGCAAGGATGTCAAGAAAGAGCAAAATCTACATGAAACTCGTAAAATTGCACATTTAAAATTAATGATATTTCAGAAAAACGCAAAAAGTCTCAGAGTTTCTTTGATGGATAATTATATACACAGAATCTAGTATTTGACTATTTTTGCCGTTGGTTAGAGAAATTTGGAGAACACGTTTTATTTAGTCGTAAAGTTTTAGCATTATGACATATTGGAATCAAAAAGTTTGCGATTTTTTTTCTAAACGAAGGAATTTTTTTAGTTTCAACAATGCACAGAAATGTGCTTCAAAACAGTCTAAAAATTATTGTATATTTGTTTTCACGAAATTGAATACCTTTTAATTCTGACCAATCACGGATTTATATTCGCTTTGGACCAGTGTGCGAATTTCAATTGTCTCGACTCGTTTAATTTTCATTTATTTTTTCCGGAGTGGCTGATTTTTGCCCCTATCTCCTCTAAATCCTCATCGATCGCTATTGTTTTGATTTGATCCATTTACGATATGTATTAACAATCGATTTCTTTATCATTCGTCTGATTGTGAGCCAATTTAGTTATTTCGTAAAGAATCAAACATTTTTATATTTTACATTTGGCGAAAAAATAAAAGTTTTTTAAAATGCTTGTGCGTTCATTCTGACCACTTTTGAATTCGTGATTTACTTGACAAAAATTCACCCGTGAGCAAATGCCAGACGATATAAAGAGTCCGACAACGGCGAAAATAATGTCAAATGGCGTTGAACTGCACATTTCTATGACAATGAGAGCCTGAGTGAGAAGAATCAAACAGAAATGTAAAGCGATCCACAGTTTAAGTTTGACATCATTTAAGAATTAAAGCAGCATCCAGCAGCAGCTATAGATTTTTTTGACACAACTTTATTGAATTAAAAATTCTAACAATTTTTGAAATTGTATTTTAATAATTTGAGAATTTTAAGTTTGGATTTTTAAGAGTGCTACAAGACGGTCGGTGAAAGTGTGTTTTGCGTGATTGGGTGTAATTTAATAATTTTGTTATAATGCGACCTATCGTCGTTTACAATTAATTTCTGCACTTTATTTCTGCCTTTAAGCATTGCCGCTTATCCTAACTCCATGACAGTTTGATCCAGTAGAGGATCGTGGGGCAAAATTCAGCCAGTCCGAAAAAAATTGATAAAAATTAAACGAGACGAGATAATTGAAAGTCGTCCACATCTTTTTTCTACCTCACAATCGGCCACATCCGATAATTTAAACACTTTCAACGGTCCACGTCAAATTGTGTGTGTCAGAGTGACGTCAACTTTAAGGACAAAAAGCCCATTGAAAAAAAAGTTAAACCCCGCAATGGGCGATCACGCGTCATTTGAAAAATCATATTTCTGCCACACAGTTTCATGTTGATCTAAAAATAATTGAAATCGCTTTCAATCAACATGAAATCTCTCTTATAAAATCCTCGAACGCCACAACCAACGATTTGACCCATTTTTAAACGTAAACATCGGAGTGGCTGATTTTTTCCCCACGTATCGTTTTTCGGGGGGTTTTTTCAAGGGGTAAAAAGTGGGTGAAGGAGTGGCGGTGGAAAGGAGAATTAAATTTAGGAAATGATGGATTTGATCTTCACTTTCCAACGACACCAACATGAACTTTGTCTGACCTTCCGTTTTCTCTGCACATTCACAAATATTAGTGGCTGATTTTTGCCCGTCTCCTCTATGGAAATGCATTGCTCCAAGGCGTAACAGTTTAATTATTTATTCATTATCATCATGATAATTTGAAGTAATGAAAGATTGACGTCGTATTTACAAAAGTCATAACCAAGACAGTTAAAAGCTGGAACAAAATTTAAATCCCAATTTTGATTAAAATAATGACGAAAACTCTAAGGAAATCTCATAGATCTTGATCACTAGACTTTTCTCTGTACATTTGGTTTGTCGATTTGCAAATTTCTGATTCGAAAATGAAATGCTCGCTTCGCTTGCTCCCTGAAAACGAAGAAATCTCACGATCAATGAATTTGTCAGAAACTTAAATACATGCATGCAGTTGGAACGAATAATCATCTCCTAATGGTTGTTGGTGACGGAATTATTTCTAACCGTCGTTGAACTTTATGTTGCACACTTTTCGTCAAAACCAATGAAAGCAAACTTGATAAATTTGTCAGCAATTTACAGCATCGGCTAGTAACGTGCCGTCAAATTTTGAGCCTGGCTGATATACATACAAATGACGGCCTGTTTTCGCTCCCGATTGTGAAGAAATACGATTGTTCTACCTACACTAAATTTGAAATTTGTCAACCCGATTTCCAGTACCCTCGTTGTCTTGGTACTGGCACCGTCTTATTTTTGTGATTTTATTTGGTTAAAGAAATTAAAGTTTTGATTGAAATGAAACACCTTTTTATATTTTCACATTATTGATTTGTCACATTATTCGATATCATGAATCATACACTTTCTGTACAATTCCGTCCAAATGGACATACGGAATCTTCAGAAAAGTATCCACACTTATTCGGTTCACCATCAATCCCATCAAGACAAATTGTACCTCGAGAACTTTTATCACAATCTGAATTTACAGTACAGGCTTTGCAGAATTCATCAATGCATTCAAATCCAATAATTCCATTCATATTGCAATCACTAGCGTCATCGCATCCACATTGATCCGTTAAAGTTAAACAACGTTGACCTATGCAAAAATGTACGTCAAATTTAATTCAAAATGAGCGCCAACCATTCAGTTTTCAAGAATAAATAAATAAACATAATACAGTCAGGAATTTACAGCCAGTCAGATTTTCAGTCAAATTCCGCTGGTCATTTTCCATCCAAAACTTAATGAAAATCAGTGAAAATTCTGACTGTTTAAAAATGTCTTGTTGAATTCAGCCATTCATTCGGTTTTTCCCAGCCATATTCGGCTGATTTAAATTTTATGATTTTAATGAAGTTCAACTTTTCATGGAGAGGATTTAAAATCGTCGGATTTCCCAATCAAATTTGGTAGGGAAAAACCAGCTGAATTTGGCAAAAAAATTTAAACCAGTCAGAATTGGCTGATTTTCAACCATTTTCGGTTAGAAATTCACCAGCAGATTTTTGTTAAAAATCAATCAGCCAATTCTGGCTGTAGACTCCCAACTGTAATACAAAATAAATAAAATATACACGAAATATTGTAAAAATGTGAAATCGGACCTTGTGGACTGAAAATGCAATCGTTTTTCTCACTACAACCACACATATTTGGTTCACCATCAATTCCTTTGATACAATGCTCACCACGATGACTTCTTTTACAATCATTTGAGCCGACAGAGCATTCTGTGCAATGATATTGTGGACATCCCAAACCTAAATTCGGTCCTGAACAATCATCCGCCCACCAACATCCACATTTATTATCTTTAAGACAATATTGACCCTTCGTATTGTTTACACATTCAGGAACATTCTCGGTCGACACATCGAAACAACCACATTTATTATTTGGTTTTTCCTTTTCTTCATCTGTGATGCAAAATCCACCAAGATGACTCTCTCGACATTCCTTATGAAATTCTGTATCATCTTTCTCAGAGGGATTTGTACAGCCACACGCTGTTGCAACATTATCTTTATCGTCACTTGTAGAGAAACATGTTGAACCTGAAGGACTCTTTTCACATTCACTCGAGTTTAACGTACATGCGGAACAAATTTTCAGAGTAGAGGAACAACCAAAGTGAACAGAGTCAATGTGAGTGCAATCTCTCGCATCTAGGCAGCCACAGGCCATGCTTGAGTTTAGACAATATTGACCTGTCATAAAATTTACATATATCAACACAGAGAGACACAGACGAATTTAGTAGAGGAGACTGGGGCAAAAATCAGCCACTAATATTTGTGAATGTGGAGAAAAAACGGAAGGTCAGACAAAGTTCA
>JAIUND010004104.1:0-13199 GCA_034699125.1 Gisinianus flammeolus | reverse complement strand
ACTTTTGGTTAGTAAAAATGGTTTAAACTTGTCCTAAAATATTCTCCATGTTCTGTTGTCCATAAATATGCAAAAAAATTGGTTTTGCTCATCTGGCCACTTTTCTGCCGGTGTAACTCATATATTCGGTTTTGGACGGGATTTGAGGATTTGACCCATCTTGTTTAAAAGGGATTTGTCGTCATTGTTTTGTCTTTGTTCTCTCGCATTTTCTCTCTCCTTTTCCACATGTTTCCATTTGTTTACCATAGGTATGGATAAGCTATGCTTACAATCTCGCACTGTGGGGTAAAATGAGAATTGTACCTTTTGCTCGGATTTTGAACATTTCCCGAATGTTTACAACCAAGAATTTCTGTCCGAATTAAAAACGGGTTTTGGGTGTGGACTCGGCGGGTCGCTTCTCTTTTCTCGCACACACACATGTCGTTTAAAACATCAAATTGAGAGTAACGCAACGGGAATTTGGACTCGAAAAGCTTTCGGACTTTATGAAAGTGTGTGTGTGCATGTGTGGGCCACACATGCACACACAGTGTGGCCTCGACTCAAATCCCTTAAATTGACCTGACTTTTCCCTGCATGAACGAGCCTCAAGGAAAAATCCATACATAATATAAGTAGATATGTATGTACAAATTCAATCGATGATTTGTTTTTAAATTTGTCTTTCATATACTAATTAATTAATTAATTTATATTTGCCCAAATTGTTGACTGTCTGACAGAGTTTTCATTGGCCGCGTTTAATAAATTTCCGGGAATTAATTTCTTATAATTTTCCTTTTCATAATGAAAATTTCATTTGCCTTATATAAATTTCCATTGGATTCATTTTGCATTCACGCGGAGAGAGGAAATTTCCACATACAGATCGTATTAAATCCCCGTCCACACACATTGTATGATAATTATTTTGGAATCATTCCAATGTTGAAAGATTCGCATGTTAAATTTGAGTCTGATTGTGAATTTTGAGCTTAATTTCCAATGGAATTGTGGACTTGACCTATATACTTTAAAATATATTGAAAAAGATTCAAATTGACCGTTGGGATTGTAAAAGTAAAAGCCGATCTTCTCGCTTTCTGGAATCTTCCATTCTCTTCCTATATATTTCCTGTTATAACTGGAATGAAGGCCATAAAAAGACCACACGTTTCAATTCCTTTCTCGTCCCTTCGAGAACATTTCCCTTTGTATTTCTATTACATAAGTCTCCACACTCAAGAAAAAAAAAGACGCCATTCTGAAACAGTCTTTTACCACGTGCACACACACACAGTCGCGACTTTTGTCTTGGATTTAATTCCAAATTCATCCTAATTGTGAGCTTTTTGTCTCATCTCATTCAACACCCTCTCTCCAATTCTTTTGATTGTCCACGTGTGCAGAACCGGAAGTCCACTTTTTTGATTTGCATCATGGCGCAGGTAATATAAATTCTACAACAATGATCACAATTACTAATTAATTTGACATTTCCTTTGACATGATACATAATTATATAATTATAATGAGAAAAGGTGACGGTATATTATGTGGACACTCAAGTCATATATCGTCGGTTAAGTTCTAAAATACGCTATTATCATTTAGCCCCAGAAGGTGAATTCACGTGCCCTGTCGTATATGCTCACGTGCGTATGCTCCGTTAGGGGCCAAATGATAATAGCGTATTTTAAAACTTAACCGACGATATAGTTAAAAGTTCTATATTATTATATTGTTCAAAAGTCTTCGCCGTCATTATTTCCTTTCTTCGTCTTTTTCACATTTGTGTGTGTGCATTAAATCCCCCCATTATTTTCCGTCTCATACATATTTCATATTTCAAATGTTGTCCTTCTTCCAGTGTGTGTGTGAATATTTGTGTAAATTTCTATGCTATATTATAATACCTAATAATAATACCTAATAATAACGTGAATGTGATTTCAGTCGTTTGCTGACCAAGCTGCTGAGCTCAAGAAACTTGGGGAAGGCCGAAAGTTTTTATTGGAACAAATCAAGATGTTGGAGGAGATCAAAATGAGGACGAATCGACAACTGCTGGAAAATTTTGGTCCGGCACTCCTCGACAATGTACGTTTTACGTGTTTTATAATTGCACATTTACATTTAAAATAATAATTAACACTGATTGTGTGAGATACACTCAAGACATTTATTTTACTTCTCACTCAACTATACCCAAAAAAATTAACTTCAACATATATTTTATGTACAGGTTCGAGTGCTCGTTCGGACCGATGACAAATGTCACAGCAGCAGCAGCAGCAATAATGGCGAAAATTCTTCATCAAATCCGCCTGAATCTCGTCGGTCTCTCACCAAAACCGAGGTGACCCCATACAAACAGCTTTTAATACGCACACAAATCTAATATGTACCAGTAAAATATAAATCATGTCAATTTTATACCACATGAGAAGTATTATTATCATTTTTATATTATTGATCGTCGAGATTGCAATATAATACAATATAATTTGTGCATATTATATTATTAATTAATGATTACCTACATATAATTTTGCACACAGGTCAAAGAATTAGATCGGCTTCGAAAAGTGTACGAGTCGCTTCAACATTTGATTCGGTCTGTCGAGTTTTTCGATGAGAAAATCACTGTCAACGTTCTCCTGCCAATCGTAAGCTGTATAAATTTATGAGGTTTTATTTATTTTCCCAATACATTTGTCTATAGCGATTTGTTAATGGAGCTTTTTTTGTGTGTAATTGTGTAATTATAATTGTCAAGTGTATTTGAATTCGAACTTGTAAATTTGATTGTATACACACACAAACACAGCTCAAGTTGATTCTGGAGACGACTCCAACGGTTCCTCCAGCAAAACTTTTGTATACTACAAGAATATCTAAAGATGGTATTACGAGTGATGATCATTATTCCGTATCACAATTTTTGGACATTCAATCGTATGTGGAATTGAAAGATGCATCAAAAGGGATCAAAACGGTGGACAAAAACTCGGTCGGGGTGAGAAAAATGACGGAATTCGTGTGAGACTCGAATTCAATTCAAAATCCCAAAATTGACCACACCTTAATTAAACAATATTCATAAATTCTATTTTCTTGCTTGCGCTTTCAGGTGCCGCCGCCGACGAAGGGAGAGGAAGTTGAAACTGAAGGTCAAGGGGGCGGAGACTCGGGTCAAGTGAGCAAAGAGCCAATCCCCATGATTTCTAATCCAGAGGCCAAGGCCAAGATTGAATAAAGCACAGAAGAGTTGAAGAATTTACTGCTGTGTGCTGGAGAATGAATTTAATTTAATTCAATTGAATCCTCTCGTTTGACACAATAATCGACATACATTTCATCTTTGTCCCGTTCTTTTCTCATTTCATTTTCCTTTCCATTTATTTTGAATTTTTATTATTATTATTGCGTAGTTTTTGTGTGGTGTGTGGAATGAATTTAAATGAATTTAATATTATATTAAACCACATGTACAATTGAATTATTATCGAATAAATTATTCTTTTCTCAATTGGACTAATTGAATTGACTTGACTTGACTTCATTAACGCGTGAAATGACAGTTAAGCAAATGCACTAACGATAAGATCTTCAAATGTGAGTCTTATTTTTTCCGCCTGAACACGGCCATTAAGCCCTATAATTTAAATGACTATAACACTTTTGTAATTTTGTACAAAAAACAAAAGCAAAAAGAAAATGTGTGGCCAATCAAAAGCATTTATCTAATTCATTAAATCATCTAATTAATCAGTCAAAATCATAGTCCGAGTCAATCTCCCACACCGCCACCGTTGTCATAGTTGTCTTCAAAATCTACGCCCGAGTACAAATTCAAACCGTCAATTTGAGCGTTTGGAAACGTGACGGTCAGTTGTTGGGTCCAAAGTCCCAAATCATAATCTTGATAAGTCACGGACTGGACACTTGACGCGACTCCAACAGCTTTCAAATTTCTTTCCCAAATGTCAACTGGGACAAGTAACATCTCCCACGATATCCCCCGCCCACCCGCAATATCTGCTATGATGGACATTCGGATGAGCTGTGGGAGATTTTGAGGGAATCGGAATGGCCGCGGGAAGAGCAATCCATCTTCAAGAAATCTCACGGTTGGACTTTGATACTTATTTAGACAGAGATGGATCGCGAGAGCACGGACTTTTTCGAGTTTTGGAATATCCAATCCGGGTAAAAAACCGATGGCAGATCTCAACACGATCCCTTCGAGCTCCTCCTTATTTTTCTGGAGAATCCTGCTGAGGATTTTTGAAGTGCGATCCCACTCGGCCGGAAGCTCCAAAATCGAGTCCAATTGAATCCCAAGTTTTTTGATGAGAATCGGACGCTCTGTGAATTCCTCGAGTTGTTCCAAGTTGCTCCTGTTGGGTTGGAATTCAAAATAAGAGATCGTGATGGGTGGGCTGTTTCGGGTGAGAGGGAAATTGGTCAAGAGTAAATTCAAATAGCGATGATGGACATGTTTCGAATTATAATAGTCGAATCCATCTTCCTCATCCTCGAAGGAGACGATCGTCATCAAATTTGGGAGTTCTCCTGCCAGCGACGGCGTCTCCTCAAATGACCATCGAGACTCCAAATTCAACTTAAGATGACGGACATCCGGTCCGAGAACTCCCAGAGATTTACAGACTGTAAAATCCCCTTTGTAATAAAGGAGCAAATTTGGAATGCTGTAAATTCCAGTGGACAATAATTCCTGAATGGCTCCCTTTGATTTTTCTATCTCACGATTATTCAATCCGTAGTTGAAAGCGAATGGGATTTGAAAAAAGCCCTGCTGGAACATTAATTTGGTGGCTTCTACTTTCCACATTGGCGAAACTCGTCGAACCACTTGAAGCATTTTGAAATCCAGAAAGCCAAAAATGACACCCACAATCTACACAAAAAATAATAATAACGGGTATATTTTATTGATTGAAAGAAAAAAAAAAAACTTGACGGAAAATAACAGGATTTGTGGATGATGACAATTGGACAACGGCCAAAATTATAGAAATTGAAAGTGTGGTGATTTCTGACCTCCATTTGTAATGGATCCATCAAACTGACTTCCTCATTTCCTCCTTCTTCCACCACCTCCGCCATTTCCTGGAAATATCAAATCAATTTGCTTTATTATGAGCCGATCTATAACCACCAACAATCGCATTTCTCCGCGCACACACACACAACACATTTCTATATAAACTCCACAACCAAATAGAAAAGTATTAGAGAATTTGTGTGCTGGACATAAATATTGAATTTTTTATTTTGTTATTACAAATAAATTAAGACAGGGACAAAAGTTTTATATACCCACCAAATTCATGATGACGATAAAAGATGATGACAATCCCAAGAACAAGGTTTTATATAAAGCTCCGTAAAAAGAGTTGATCTGTATTGTTGATCTGTGGAATTCAAATGGAGAACAGAAACAAAACTTAAATTGTTTTTAAGTATATTTATCGGCTGCATTGTGAGGATTTTAATAATTACATTTTTACATGAGATTGAATCAATTTATATATGGAAATGGAATCGTGTTAAAACAAGTATGAAGTCAAATGTATAGTTTCGTGTTTCTTACCTGTGTGAATAAAAGGAATAGATTGATTATTGCAATTATAGCTTGACGATAATTTATACAATTGTCAATTTTCTTATTTGGATATTATCGATGAGTAACGAGAAAGACTAAATTTAATTGTGATATTTAATTGTGATATTCTGCCGATTCTCAAATCTCAATTCTGAAATCAGCTGATTTGAGCACATTTAATTTAATTTAATTTCCTGTCGTGCGTCGAGCCAAGGAAATCTCCAGTCGCCAAATTCTGCTCAACTTTTTTTCCCCTGTAAATTATACCACACCCAAAAATATATATCTCTCTCTAATTTTCCAAGACGTTAAATCCGGCCGAGATTCATTTGTAGCTAATTGCCGAGCTATTTAAATATGCATGATCTTTTATTGCCAGACAACTATATAATTTCAGAATGAATTCCAAAAAACGTGGACAAATGACAACAAACAGTGGAAAGTATATATTCCATACAAAATATTAATGTTAATTGGTGTGTGTTTAATTCAACTGTAAATAAGTTAATTGTGGGAATGAGGAATAAATTCCAAAGTGTATTAAGGAAACTCGCGACAAAGTAGATGAATGCGTTTTTGAATGAGTTTATTTGTGTTTGTGTGCGAATTCCTTATAATCTGACAAAGAATAATCCAATTTCTCCGCGCAGTTGGGGTATGGAAAATGGAGGGCTGCGGAGATTGTGACGTCACCATTAAAGTACCCTTTCCTCGTCTTGATTGAGCTTGGGCTGGCGGGATGTGATGATGTGGGACAAATTTCTGGATTGGGACAATCGTGTCCAAAGAATGGATCCTTAGGAAGACGGATTGTTTGGAGTTTGTCAATCCCCGATTATTTCCCTTCCCGCGGACAGCCTTCAAGTGCTGTGTGCTGGGGAAATCAAACTATTTTCTCCAGAAGGGACTGAAAAACGAACGCGAGTCCACAGGAATATATTTTCAACACATCCGGGTTTCGAGTAAATGTGCCGGGTATATACTCGAGAAGATCATTCACACGAAGATATATATACATATAGCGGAGCTTGGCGCTCTTAAACCAACGGGGTGAATTTTCAATTTCCCGCCAATCGTCTGTCTCGTCCTTTGTCATTTCCCTCACCTTTTATCTAAATCTTAAACGGTGCGGCGATGAAGATGTGTGGATTTGCGTTGACAACTGATGGAAACTCTAACTCCACACATGCGGATTGTGTATCGATGTGCAAAAGTATATAATCGCCTGTTAAGTTCAAAAAAGGACGACAATCATTTTCCTTAATTTCGTTTGACCGGGTTTGACCTGCTCTGGAGGTCAAAGTATTAGAGATGGAGCTTTGGATCAAGCGACATTATTGTTCGTCATGACCTGCTCTACAATAATGTCGCTTGATCCAAAGCTCCATCTCTAATATTTTGACCTCCAGAGCAGGTCAAATCCGGTCAAACGAAATTAAGGAAAATGATTGTCGTCCTTTTTTGAACTTAACAGACGATATACACAATCTCAATATACCCTTGTTGGACCTCACACTCAAACAAAAAGACATGGACAAAATCCCTGTGTCCAAATCAGGGAGCATGAACAATGATACACAAGGATATTTTGTGCACGGTAGGGCAAAAGTCGTACTTTCGTTCTCTCGAGAACGAAAAAAAGCTCCATTAGAATGAAATTCTGACGTTTGTTAAGGAATTATAAGAACGGGGGTTAGAACGACATTTAAAATTTTTTTGGAGGTAAGAACGAAAATTTGAACGGGTTTTTAGGAAACTATTTTACGTAAGAACGAGAGTTAGAAGGAAAAAAAGAACGGCTATACGCATGCGCAAAAATAATTTTTAATTCATTTCATATGTTGTAGCATACGAAATTTTAGGAGGGAACGAAAAAATGGGACGGTCGTTCGCAATTTAGGGAACGAAAGAACGGAACGGGGCAAAGTGAGTTGAGAACGGAACGAAGAACGGAACGAGACCAATTTTTTTAAAGAACGGAACAACCGCTTTTTTATCGTTCCCCGTTCAGAACGAAAGAACGACGTTTGCCCTACCGTGATTTTGTGTGATGTTGAAAAAACTCTGACATCAGCAAAATACACACAAGAAATTTAAACTAAATAAGCAGGAAAATATACTAAACAGTAAAAACATTTGAATGGGGAAAACGAGAATAGCATTGTTCATGTGGTATAGAGAAATGATACAATGAAAATGAAACGAGTTGAGATTGGCAATAAATCTCTCCAAATTCAAATTCCATTAACAACGTCACAAAAGAGTTGAACAATTGTCGGGATGAAGGCCAAACAAGTTTTGAGTTTGAACTATGAATTTATTCATTTATGCACTCTTCTATATAGACACAAATTGTGGACGCTCACTGGAGTTTTCCCGTGCCCACACACCCCATCACACACACACACTCCAATCTTTAGCGGTGCAAGTTTCATTTTCCCATCATATATTATATATTATACAAAAGAAGAGAGATTCATTGTCTATCAGCGTATATATATTAGCAACATAACTTTATTCGTTCCAAATATAAATAACAATCCCATTGAAATGCGCAGACAACAATTGCAATTCGTAAGTGCATCAATCCTTTACCATTTTGTTCCTTGTCAATTCTTTTGTTTAAATATATCTAAAACACAGCAAAGACTTTGTCAAAAGTAATATAAAAAGTACAAAGTAAAAAACCCGTGGGAATTTTGAATTTTTCCAATGTCAAAGGGATTTCAATTTCAAGAGACTGGCGGGAAACGGAGGCTCCTCCTTTTTGTAATCGTCGTTATCATCTTGGACATTTCATTATTCCTTCATGTGGGATCCAGCCTGGATTTCAATGCTAAAGGCGAGTGGATTTGGGGTCGGAGTTCACGTCGTCGTGGTCAAACCACCCAGCCGGAGCAGCAGCCCGAAATACAAGGACAAAGTGAGCCCTCCCCTTTCCCACCCACACCCACACCCCCAACCCCTCCCCCTCTTTCACCCCCATCGCCAATCTACACAGCATATACAAAGGAAATCCAGTACGTTCTTTATCGGGAAACCATTCAACAAATTCAGTCGCCGGCTCCTCCTTTGTCATTTCCATCATCATCATTTCCTCCAAGTCCGAGCCCCAATTTAAATTTAAATTCTACATCGATTCCCCCCAGTTTGACCTTGACCTCAACCCCGAGCACTTTGACCCCGAATGATACAATCATCTCATCAGCTGTGCCCATTTATGGCATATATCAAGTATAAATGAATTCCGGTCAGAGGTTTTACATGGACTTTTGTGTTGGTGTTTGTGTTTAATATCATTCATTTTTATGAAGCTCAAAATTAAAATTACATTACAATACAATAAAAAAGGCATAGTTTTCAATTCCACAATCTACAGTATTATCATCTCATTATAATCGCTTGTATAAATTCAATTCAATTCCAATCCAATTCACTTTCAAATGAACCAAGAGCAATTTTTGAGAAGGGATGTTATGAAGGAGATTCAAATCCTCCCGCTCGCACTCCTCCCCACAATAGAAAACTCTCCCACAGGACCGGCATGGATGATCCAAAATATTTGACAACTCTAAACTGACTGTCTGGATTGTTGGATGTGATTGTTGGGGATTGATATTGGGATTCCCAATGGCTTTGAATCTACTTGGCCCCATGTTTTTGGGGCGAAATAAGGATTTATTCGATTTTTTGGGGTTGTCCAAGAAATTCCAGACCGTTTCTCGGAATTTGAAGAGGATTTTGACTCTGGTGGAATCTCTGAGCTTTGGATTGATTGGAGCCGGGATTTTGTCATTTTTAGTGGAGGAAAAAGATGGATTTGGCTGTATACAACTCGTGGAGTGGCGGATTGGCCAATGATTTCCTTGGTAAAACGATGCTGTTTGACATAGGTACTGTTCACGAATGACGGCCTCCATATTGGATTTGATGAAAGAGCGGTAAGGGAATTTAAACCAGTGTCCAGTCTTTACTGCATTTAGCCCCTGTTTGAAAACCTTCTGCATCTCCTCCACACACCCGACAAATCCTCTCATTTTGATCCACAATCTTGTCCCAATGGACATTTCTTCCCACATGGAATTGAGTCAAATGAAAGAAAGCCTCTGGATATCTTCTATATGATCCCTTGGGGCAGTGTCCAAGAAATTTTGAAACGCCTTTCGAGCCCTTTGGATTTTCTCAGTCTCGGCAAAGTCCCTTTGAGACAGCCAGCGTGTATGTATATGAATTGAAGGTCCGGATTGTTTGGGAATTTTCGTAAGGCGTCCTCGGGCACTTGAAGACCTTCCTCGAATGAGGCCGAGACCGAGAGAGTGGCCGACCAAGTGGGGGAAAAAGGGCTCATTTGGATATTTCAAGAGGGAAGCAGCTGAGAGTCCGGAAGCTTCCTCAAAGTCTGAAAGTCCTCTTTTGGTCTTCATGATTTCAAAGTTTAATAGACGGAGGAAATCCTGGCATTACAGTTGAGCTCGGATATACTTCTTTCTCAGTGGTCTGGAGCGTGGGTTTCACCAATTCATGTGGATGATTGACTCTCGGTCGTCGTCCTCGTCCTCCGAGTCCAAGTCCGCAAGTCCAAGTCCAAGGAAGTGGCTACTCCGAACACGTCTCGAATGCTATATATCCGCCAAAAATCCCAGAATTTTCCCTCGTGACGACTGATTTTGATTTTGATTGTGAGTCTCTCGGGTTTTTGGAGTATTCTTTGAGAGCACTTGAGGCTTTACTACAACAAATGAATGCTCCATGTAGTTTCTTGCCGTATTTGAACTCCTCCCATTTCTCAGGTGGTTGAGAGGACTCTAGTTGAGTTTTGTTTCGATATTTTAGTAAATAACTACCACGCGTTTTCCCATTTCCCGTCTTGTAGTCGTGACCTGACCTCTCGTGACCTTCTTAGACGAAAGATATTTGAGTTGGTTCATCATATTTCACCAGCAGCAGCATACATTTTTCAAGAAACAACATACATTTTGTTACGTCCATACCAAATGTCCATAAATGTATCACCACATTTGCAGTCATTTGCTTGTCAATTGGCAGTTGGGAACTCGTCGTCGTCAGCTGAGAATTGACTGTGTGGTTTAATTAACAGTACGCAAATGCTGAAATGTTAACAAAAATTCCAGGATTTTTCTTCATGGTTGTGTTGTGCACGTATGATTTAGCTATGGCTTGCAAAAAATGGGTGAAATCCGTTGGGAAAGAAACGCACAGTGGAGAGATTTATATATACGAACGGGAAATACATTGTTGCTTATGGTGCTCCATGTTAATTCCTTCTCCGCTCGCTCACACTCACTTGTTCAATCCCCATTCGATATTCTCACTATATATATAGAGTTTGAATCGTTTTTGGATGATCATCTGCTCGCAAAAGATCAAAATTAAGAATAAAACGAGTTCTTAAAGGACACTACCGGATTTGTATGGTTGGTTGGGCCCACATGCATTTCAATACTAACTTTTGTTTGCACATACGGATGTTCCCTCAAAAATACAATTCTGAAAGCTGAGAATGTCCTTGTTTCACTGGTGCAAGGGCTTTCATGGGACTTTCTTTATTTTTGAGAAAATAATTATCAAAAATTTCCGGAAATGGGAAAATTTGCCTCATTTTGCCGAAAAATTCTGCCGCCGGGATTTTTACTACAGCTTCGATATTTATAAAGACAACTTCACGAAACTTGGTGGGTCGCTAGATATTGACATCAAAAACACTTTTTGGGAGTTAGAACAAAATTGGCCTCCGGGCATGACCTTGAGAGGTCATTCTGCAACACTCTATACTTCAGCGCCTCCTGCGGAGACCCTTCGGACTACAGCGTGTGAAAAATTCGACAAGACGCACAAATGTATGGCAAAAAAAGTTATTCATTTCACTTCCGGTTTTGAGGTCATTATGTGACCTTGCGAGGTCAATCTTTTCTTTAAACGTATGCCGAGTTCCTCGTTTAGCTCGAATATACATGTGTATACAGGTGTGCATATTTATTCAAATCCAGCTTCTCAATATTCTCATTATGCACACACTCAATATAACTATAAACAAACATTCAACGTTGGCTCAACTGACGAATACGAAACTGCAATGAACATTTGTTCGCTTTTGTATTTACTATTATAAAACATTCTTAGGTATGTTGACGATATTCAATTTTTTGCTTTGCACTTGGAGATTTTAATTGCGTCCCTGGAATAATTTAGAATCCCACATTTATCCGTTTTAGTTCAGTAAATTGTACTTTGAGCGGACCGCGTGTCCTCACATTTTATTGTGAGGATAAAATACATATTGATGATTGTGAATTTTACTATAAAAATACTCAATGAAAATAAGATGCACCTTAAACGTATAGAAAAGTACCAAACTTGTGTTTTATTCAGAGTGTCTGGATTCAAAAAGGATTTGAAATTTGCTCGGAGCATTTGTTAACCCAAGAATTCTGGAAACTTTGGGGATTATGGAACCGGGGAAAGAAATGTTGAATTGTTGAAAAATGGTGGTGGCATACAGGAAAAGTTGATCTCTCGCGAGGATTTCTCCAATGCAATGTCGTTTCCCTGCGCTAAACGGAAGGAAATGATCCTCCTTCAATTTTTTCCCGGCTTCACCGAGGAATCGCTCTGGTCGAAAACTTTCTGGGTCACCCCAAATTTCGGGGTCGTGATGTACGCAGTAGAGATTGGCAATGACCATCGTTGCTTTCGGGATTTCATACCCTGCAAAAGTCACATCCGTCATTGTTTTGTGGTGAACTCCGAGGGAGACAATCGATGAATGTCGAAGGAGTTCGTAGATCAAAGCGTCTGCATACGGCATTTCAATCCGATCTGAAAGAGACGGAAGTCGAGAATCCCCAATGATGCTGTCAATTTCCAATTGAAATTTTTGTTGAACTGCTGGATCACGGGCCATGTAAAATAAAAGCCATTCCAAGGAAGTGCTCGAAGTTTCCATTCCACCAATAAACAGGTCGGCATTGAATTGTTCCACAAAATTCTCTATAAAAACAGGTGAGAATGTGGTAAAGAAAATAACAAATGTCGTTTGATAAACTGTCGTGTGATAAACTCACGATCTTTGTGGAAACTGGAGTTCACATCCGTCGTGTCTTCAACTTTATCCAGGTAAGAATCTGTCATGTCTCGTGGTTGACCTTTGACCCACGTCAATTTGTGTTTCCCCACTTGAATCCCAAACCAAGAAACAATTTCTTTGTACGCGTCAACCCGGGCTCGAGTCACCGAAACTTGGCCAAATGACAAGATCTGAGTCGTCGTTTCAATCCAGGGCATGAAAAGAGCCAATTGTGAAATCACCGAACCCAAATTAACAAATCTGGAAAAAACAACAGTAATTAAACACAGGACGAACGTTGAGATTTCAAGGCTGTCGAACACTATATATTGTACACTATATAATTGACATTGGAATTTAGATATTTATAATTGTACGCAAGTACTGATAAATTTGCAATATTCTTTGTTACTTTCCTAGTACAAATTTAGCAAAATATGCAATTTTTTCAGAGCTCAGTTTTTGACTGATGATGATTGGCCACAGGGAATTGATGAT
>JAIUND010004103.1:0-13205 GCA_034699125.1 Gisinianus flammeolus | reverse complement strand
AATCCACAATAATCCACAATAATCCACAATAATCCACAATAATCCACAATAATCCACAATAATCCACAATAATCCACAATAATCCACGTCAACACAGACACTATCAAATGCACATCTCTTTGCTTGTTTGTTCTCATTTTGGTGCATATTGGGATTGCATAGTACATAGCCACTTCGTCCCATCGCACATATAAGATAGATGGGTACATAGAGTACATTATATACCTACGATAAGTCCATTCCTAAGTTCCTCCAGTTCCGTTTTTGCACTTTGACGCCATAACCGCCTGGAAAGCCATTCCATCTCCTTTTGTACCTGAAATAAGCTTATTATCTGTTATTTCAATTCGGATCTCCCGACAGATCCCTAAAGTTAAAAACGCTTGAGCATACAGGGGTGGGTGGGTGGGTGGGAGGGGTAAACCATTTATCCAGGTCACTGATGTGATATCTCGACAGATACTTGCCGAAACGACTCAGCAAAACTTTTACATTTTGTTAATACACAACTAGTTTGAAAATTTAACCATTTTAAAGACTATTTCACACCATGTTCAAATGGTCATAAATAATATGTATTTCTTTCTTTACTGCATCGCCTTTCCATCAGGCCATAAACTGTTTGGAATGGCCTTGATAGTTGACAGGTTTATTGATACGGTCCTGTGCCTTACGTCAAATAAGCAATTACTAATAATAATAGTTGATCGGGTCTCTAGGAATTCGGATCTATCTATCTCTGATTACTTTTAAGCATTCTCTAGAGTCTAGATGCTTGGCTCATAGAAAAAAGAATTTCCAAATTAAATAAATATATTTATTTTTGCAATTGCAACTCATTGACGTGTTGTGTAAATTTTCAAATATGTAATCCTATCTGATGTCCATATTACAATTACAATTACTGGTAAATGACGCGTCCATTAATTTTGTACACGATCCAGAAATAATACGCTAAATAAAACATGAATTGAATTGAATTGAATTGCATTATTCACTCATTCCTAAACATGGGCATTAATCCGTCCGTCCGTCCGTCCACTAATTGTAACTTGCAATTTGTAAGTATTAAGTATGGAAATTGGGATTGGAACACCCGGGATAGCGTGAAGGAACTACCCAGGATGGATGGATCCGCTGGTGCTGTGAGTCTGTGAGTGAGTGATGACTGTTCAAGTTGAACTTCCGCATTCACCGTCCCAATTCCAATTCCAATGCCGTGATGTGATGTGATGCGGTGCACGTGATCTGCAGAATCTCCATGTTAGACGCAAGAAGACTCAATAATCATCTGTTTAATCCTTTAATCAAACGGTGACAGACCATTTCCAGGACCTTCGCCAAGTGTGTGAAAAGTGAATGGTTGAGAGCATTTTACAAGTCGCGTCTAAGTACATTGTAATTGAGCCTAAAATAATCAGCATTGCTTGCCGCCTGAATATTAGTGCAAAATGTGTATACAATATGTAAGTTCAAATGGGTGTGATATGATAATAATATGATATACTTATGGCACATCTTTTATATAATTGAGGAGGAGGAGGAGGAGCCAAGCTCGTTGGCACTGTTCCTTTGTCTGCTCCTACCGAATGAGTCTAATTAAATATCTTCTGGAAGATCTCTCCTCTCGTCTCGCCTGCTCCATGCCAACGAATATAAAGGTCACTGTCAATTTTAAGTGTGAAATATGGAATGGTGCCGTGCAGTTGCCGTCCGTCCACCCTCAATTCAATTGTGCATTCTAGTTTGCATATCAAATGTGATCACAATGGAATCAAGAATCGACTCAATTCCCCATCAACTCACAACTCACAACTTAATCTAAATGCATACCAGAATATTCAGGATCTGACGTAAGGATGAACCAATGAAACATTCGCTTGCTCGTTCGCCAGGGGTTGGTTTTGGTTTTGGTTATGGTTACCACTTTCCATACGATGGATTTTCATGTTTTCAAGTTGTTTGGGATACAAAGAAGTGACTGGAGGACGGACGGACGAACAGTGACTGACGATGATGAGGAGGATAATAAGTAACAAAACTCACTACTTCCTCATAAGCAGGCAATTAAAATCTATGTGTTTTAAACACAGCAAAAGAGTTGGGTTAAGAATTTACATGACAAATAATGTTAAACAAGTCAGTTGAATGTTTGATCCGAGCTGTTAATTATGTGTGTAGACGAACGATATGGATGAGGAGAACGATGGGAATGGGAATGAGAATGGGAAGCCAGTTAGCCAGTTAGCCAGCCAACCATCTTGGTCAGTTATACAGTATGTACGTGGAAATAGTAAATGGTTAAACTTGGCCAATAAGTTGGAGGGTGGGTGGGCGGGGGGGAAGGGGTGGTCATGGGGAGGGAGGGAGATTAATAACTCGTTCCCTTCCATCATGACTTTACTCTTAATTTCACATGCAGTTGCTTTCTCTTGACGTGAATCCGGGCCACGATCTTCATCTTCATGAACAACAACAACAACACGAACACGAACAAGAACTCGACTTGAACCATCGCGAGTTTGTATCGACAAACAGAATGGATATATATGAATGAGGAGTTAGTGGGCTATGGGCTAGCATCATTACATGCATGTTCAATGTTATGTGTTACAAGGACACACATCCACGAACACTACACAAATGAACGTGCCGATGGCCGATGGCCGATGGCCGATGGAGCACCCCAACACAACACAAACTGCAATATCTGAATGGATGCACCTGCATGTCGCCTTCTCGTTTGGCCAGTTTTCTCTCTCTCTCTCTCTATACATATATCTCTCTATATCTCGCTTGTCCTCCAGCTGAAAGTAAAGGTATGTCCTCCTACTTTCTACTCCTCACCCATTTCTTCCCGTTCACTTCCTGTCTTCATTCCATCCCGTTTTCTGTGCTCGTTCACACTCCGATACAGAGATTTCATTTTGCCCATACATTCAATCAGAATCAGATGCCCAACTAACTCGCCAGTCATCCAAAACCATGGAAGTTTTTGTGTATCGATTAATTCCAATTGTAAGACGGACTCTCCGTTTGTTTCACTGCAGGAAACGTTTAGCTTTGCACTTGGCAATGGGTAATAAATATATTTTGTAGCATTGTTTTGGTTCCGCCTGGAGAAAATCTTTCTCTTGCTCCAGGCGACCTGAAGACATGGCTACGGCCCCGTATGATTTCCAATTGGAAAGTAATTTGTTGATGTAATTCCTTGCGGGTTTTTTGGGACTTTGGGACTACATTCTGTGGATTGGCCAGGTCCAGCTCCAGCTCCAGCTCCAGCTCCCTTCTTGATTTATTCCCTGTTTCCCTCCAAATGAGCGAATACAAATATGGGAAAACGATGGATTTTACGCGACTTGTCCAGGATCCATCGACCATGGACCATCGACGACGAATTAAAGTACATTTGAAGAAGGAAGACATCCGAATTTGAATGAAAGAGAATGAGCCTATGGACTTTTCAACGTTCAGAGCAATTTATTCCCCTCTTTTCCCTTTTTTTATAGTGTTGGTTGGAGATGAGATGGTGGAGGATGGAGTTTATTTATCTATTCTCACCATTCATTCATTTCGTACCTACAGCTGCAGCTTGAGCTAAGCAGATAGACGTACTTACGTGGACTCGCCTCGCCTTGACTCGAGTGTTTGAGGTGGAGAGCATCTTTCGCATATTTCTCATAACCTGAAAATGAAATCGACCGCTAAACCTCCTCCAATTATTTTATGATGAGGGTCAGAAAGTGGTGCATGTTCAATCTTCATGTAGAATATTAAATATAGAATTCACATCCACCGTCGTCGTCGTGGTCGTCGTTGCCACTGCATGCACAATGAAAATTTCTACACAAATCCACCTCTCCAACGCCTTTTTCCCCTCTCATCTTTTAACTAACTCTCAACACTGGGAAATGGACTGGATAAATATAGAAATCCACACTCCATTCCTTTCCTTTCCTTTCAATCATTACATTTTACAGAATCACGTTATATTTTATGATGCACAAAAATGTACAACAATTGGGATCCATCAGAGCTTTTAAAGGATGGATATTGAAACGAATATAAAGTAAAGGAGGGCATAATTAACACGAGTCAAGGCTGCCTAAATTAACTCCTATTTTTCCTATTCATAGACTTAACCTTGCAGTTTTTTATGGGGGATTCCGGTGGTTGGCTGTAACTTGTAACTACGAATTAATTAACATGAATATATGCACATATATTTGGATATTTAGAGGCAATGGGTGAGCCTCGCGAGTCTTTTAACTGACGTCTCTGCCATGCCATGCCATGCCATTCCATTCCCCCACATTTTCCAACATTTTACATGTATGAAAAGCCGGAAATCTCATCTCCTCTGACATTCGAATGTTAGTTGGACCGTCTAGAAGAATCCTAAGCTCACGAGGGGAATTTCGTTGAAAGTTCTTCGGAATGCAACCACCACCACCACCACAACAACAACAAATCAAAACGACCAGCCAATTCCCAATTGCTTTAAAATTAATTGGACGATTTGGAGGAGAACGGTGAGCTGAGCTTAACCGTTTTGCAATGCCAAGTCCAAGTCTAATCATATAAATAAGTATTCGGGGCTGTCGATCAGGATTTATAATTGGAAATATGAAGGATATGAATGGCGCATGATGAATGGAATGAATGATTATTTATTATTTATTTCAATCAAATATTTAGTTTAGTTTTCTTGGCTTACGTTTCCATTGAATCTCGTTTATCCATATTGATTGAGCCGAGGTGGATTAAAAAGGAACGAACAAAGGAACAAACAAAGACGGCGTCGGCGGACATGTGGGGGATTACCGTCACCCACTGGAAATCAATCACACTTCACTTTAACACACTTGGAATGAGTTGAAGTGCCCATCGCTCGAATCCACGTATTCCCATACAACTTTTCCTATGATGATTCCCGAAATGAGGATTTTTCTTGTCGAATTTGTCACGCACGAACACGGGCACTTTTTCACTCAAAATCACAACAGACTTTTACACTGAGAGTTTTTAAATGATTGGAAATGATCACTGGACGACGGAGGAAAGTTGAATTTTGGTGCTGCACTGTCACTGATGGACGATTGTGAGGAGACGGAAGGCGGAAGCGGCAACACGATGAAATTCTACTGTTAATTTCCAAGGAAACCGTTTGAGTGTCAGGAAAATGCGCGTTTAATTTTCAAGTTTATGGAATGACGGAATGAGTATTAATAAAAGTACAGTGAGAAGGAAGAAAGATTTGCAGGCAGGCAGAATGGACACTCATTCACTCACTCACTCACTCACTCTCACACTCGCTCAATCTCATGGCAATCCCCAATTGCCAATTGCAAACTGCATCAACAGTATGGGAATTTTAAGTTTACGGGAAAAGTTTTGTCGGTGGAAAGTAGTTAAAAAGGCTAGATAGATATTACGGACGACGGATGAAGGGGTGAAGGAATGAACGTGGAGGCAGAGAGCACGTGTGAAATAGGTTGGTTGGTTGGTTCATATAATATACCGACGATTCCTCTTCACTTCACTTCACTTGATTCACAACTCTTTACTCAGGTTTCAAACGTTATTCAAGTACGAGGGAAATGATGGCAATGGCAAGAGGACAGAACATTCTCTCTCGTCTATCCGTCTGTCCGTCCGTCCGTCTGTCTGTGTGTCTGTCTACCTGTTTCTCGGCTTCATAGGCTGCGAATGCTTGAGAACTTTGTTGCCATTTCCCTCCTCACCACCACCGTCGTCATTCTGCCATGCCATTCCAATGTAGTTGGAGTTGGAGTGAGTGAGGATGCAGTCCAACCAACCAACCAACCAATCCATGTGGATCATCCAAAGGAAACAATCATAAGGGAATATGTAATGAATGAATAAGGATATGAGTGTGTTTTATTATATTATATTATATTATATATTCTATTATTCTATATTGTATTGTATTGTAGTGGATGCAGAGCGTAGGTATGTATTTATTATTTATATGTAGAGTAGATTCTAGATTCTCGATGGATGTGCTTCTGCTTCTGCTTACACATGCATTTTATTGAGTGTATTCCAATGGGAGCGAGTACTTTGCCGCACTTTCATGCTCATCTAGCTTACGCTCTCGGCTCATTTTTTTCACTATGATCAGGATCATCATGATGATGATGATGACGATGATGATGAGCAGGAGGAGAATCCATGCTTGCATTGAATGGACGGACGGACGGACGGACGAACAAACAGACGGATTAAGTTTCTTTCTACATACAAACTCCTTGCTACTGCTACTGCTACTCATTCCTTTGCTGCACAACAATAAACGATGTGGACAAGTGTGTTGTGTGTTGTGTATCGTTTGTACTAGCATAATTGTAACCATCCACAATATAGATTCTGCATGCATATGTACAATATGTACATACACTCGAGTACACAACACACGCGAGACGAGACGAAACGAAACGAGAAGACCGACTGTGCATGTGTAAAGCAAAGTGTATGCGTATAATAGTAAGTACAAGTACAGTGTAGTATGTAGTATGGACTATCAACTAGGTATGTATGTAGTCCATGTGTATTATTGTATTATTATATTATGCATTCATATAGATGGGCCCAAACAGCGCTTTGAGTTGAGTTGGTTGAGACTGGATCTTGTGGACGGACAACAAGGAACAAGGAACGAGTGCATTTGCCATTTGCCATTTGCCATTTACCTACCCATTTCATATTTGTAGTCATTGCACACGCTGAATTGCGCTCCTTTGTTTGGCCTCGTCAACGTCTTGGCCTGCCTCTCTCTCTCCTTCTTTGTCTGTCTGTCTGTGTACATCGTCCAGCTGAGAATTACAACTACTTTCCATGTAAAACTAGTGAACTCGATAACGTGTGTGTAGAATTTATGTCTACATATGTACGAACGTAATGTAGCGATGTCGGTATATCCACATCTGACATCCACACTCACTCTTCCCTTATTATTCCTATGCCCACGTTAATTCATTCTTCTCTCTCTCTCTCTCGCTCTTTCGCTACATAATGTGAGCTCATATTTCGGCTTCCGGCTTCACACTTGCAAAAAAGCCTCGATTATATTATAATCGGTATGCATAAATAATGAATGGACTTGGTTGCGTTCTCGGCAGCAGAAGTGAGGCAGGTAAGATATGCATTTCGTTATTTGCACTCAATTTGGTTTCGAATTCGCATGATCTCCATCTTTAATTTAAAAGTCATCACTTGTTTATTTATTTGTAGATCAAATAGATCAATACTACATGGATCCAAACTGGAATTCATGAATGCGTCACTTGATCACCTCATGTTTGTTTTGCACTATTCTTTAATCATTGATCATTTCATTTATTACCCGGTACTTATGCGGTATCTAATATCTATCCTGTATGCACATTCTCATTGAACATTGAACAATGTAGATTGTAGATACGCGGGCGGAGAAGGGAACAATTCATCCCGAATGTGCCTGAACTCGACTGCAAATTGGCTAGAACGAGAAACGAGAAGGAATCTCCACGCTCCACCGCTGACGACATGCAGAATGTCGAGCACATTTAGAATCATTCAGGATTTGTTGCTCGGCCAATCCTGAATAATTCTAAATCTTCTCGAGAAGATGTACCGTTACGGATAAATTAAATTTGCCACACATTTCATCTCGGTTGTCGGTTGTGCTCAATCTGCTACTTATTTACTTGTTGTGTCTTTGCCTTGTCGCCTTGAAACTCGAATGACGTGTCACTCACAGATTACAAACTAATGCGTTTAGTTGTACGCACAAAAAACGTTCATTAGTCATTAATGAGCGCAGCGGTTGCAGAGGGAATTCAACTACTAAGATCTGTGCTTAGCTTCGCGTTCAAGTCCGTCAGCAAGGGAATTCCTCTTTGGTCCGTCCGTCTGTCCGTATTTGCACCTTGAATTAGCATGAACATTAATGTATACAGTTTCAACCAGTATATTTTGCATCTTACTTACCTAATTACTGTTGCGAGATCAAGTCCACAGTCCAATACTACCACTGCCAACTACCACTGCGGCAAGGAGAGAAGAAGAAGACGAAGAATCCCATTTCAATTCAAGATTCAAATGGAATTAGACTTTGCGTAAAAAGGATGGATGATCATGATAAATGAAAATACAAATACTTTACATGAAAACCATTAGTTTTACGATATTTTAAACCGGTAAAGGAGACATGTGGATGGATGATGTGGATGTGGATGTGGATGAGTCGTCTTCCATACTTCCATCCATCCGTCCAACAGTTCAACAGTCCATTGTCCATTGTGCATATGAATTCGCACTCCCCCACTGGGAATTCCATTATTTGATTCCATAATTGAAAATCACCACACCAAATCCCAATAAATTTAATTGAGATTCCGTACAGAATTCATTGAAACGCTGTAATAAAAATTCGACAAGCCCGAGCTAATTTGTTGTTTGTATACATGTAAATACATTCTGTGCAAAGTAATCTTGTAAAACCACGAGATTGTTGACCATACTATAAATTCTTGGTTAGATATTCTCAAATGAACGCTTCCTCCTTCTCCTTCGTAACCCCACATTCAGATGATGCCTATGCCTACCGCAATTATCCATTACACCGATTCAATCCCCTGAGACGAATGGACGAATGGACGACAAAGCAATCGGGAAATGTTCCACTTACAACCTTACAACTGCCAAAGAACAATGTTCTTGGTTCATATTTTCAGGCTGGATTTGTTGGGTTTGGATCCGCTTGTGCTTGTACACAAAATTGATAGCCACTGAATCCGAAACCTAAATACTTGTGAATTGAACGTCGTGGGGTGGGGGTGGGGGCAAGATGTGATGTGATGTGGGGGGGGGGGGGGAGTACACAAATATCCCACAGACAATTAACTGGTCATTGTCAGATCGTGTTTGAATGGTCCGTCCATTCTCGTTCTCGATTCCTTTCCACATGTTTCTGTTTCTTCGAGTTCATCATCATCCCCATCGTCGTCATTTATTACAAAAAACCACGAGGTTTTTTATTAAATCATAAAATATAACATGAGTTTCGTTTGTTCGTTCGTTTTATTGTCCTTTTACATGCAATGAATTCTGCAGATGTCATTCATTTACACAATCAAAAAGGAGCATTTAAAAAAAAGAAACGGCATCATGCAACTCCAACCAAGTTGTCGAAATTGAGCGGAAGGGAATAAAATATTGAGATTGAGAAGAAAGAAGTGAAAAGGCGGAGTATTTTGGGTGTGTTTTTGAGATGGACTAATTCCATGTGTGTACAAAAGTATGAAAAGTACATAAATATTATGTAGATGAAGTGAATGGAGAGTGAAGAGTGAAGAGTGGTCAATCAAGTTCAAGTTCAACTTCCTTCACTTGCTTGACCCACTTTCAATTTTCCTTAATCCCTGACTCAACTCGATGGCTTGTTTTACACCTTTTACGTCCGTCCATAAACGTGGGCAAATTGTGCATGAATTGTAAATGTGAGCCATATAAATTGAATCGCGTACTCGAAAACATGTTTCTTGGAAGCGATGAACGAGTTGTGTGTGAAAGAGAGAGAGACGGAGAGAGAGAGACAGAGAGAGTGCCTACCTGCAACACTGCCACTTATTAGATCCAAAGGAAATGGAAACGCATGTAAAGTAAACTTGATCACCTACTTCGCCAAACTCATCCTTCCAGTTTTCTCAGTCTTCTCGATCTGTGAAAACTTCATTCTCAATTGACGAAAGTAGGCTGAAAATGAAAATGGTCCGTCCGTCGGTTCGTTCGTTCGTTCGTTCGTCCCTTTGTTTGTCTGTCTGCCTCGATTCGTGCATCATGAACTCTGACTGGTTTTTGTTGTCTTGTCGGTGGTCACTCGCCCTCGTAAAATCCCCCATTCAATACTTTTCCATTTCATTTGACGAACAGACAAGGAATTATGAATTGATGCAAGAGTGAGAGTGAGCCATTCATTCATTCATTCAATCTCATTTGAGACAAGGGCCGTGTAAAACCATGAATATATTGAAATTACGCTACTTTTACGGGCCATCGGCTTGATAAATCATGAAACAGGTAAACAATAATACGGAAATGACATGCCAACTGCCAACATAGATTTGTCTATATAAGTGCAAAAAATGCAACGATGAAAAGAAGATGAGATGACGCGATTTTGTGTCTTTGGCTGTTGGGAAATGTAAAAGCAAGGACCTTTTCCGTCCTTTTCCGTCCTTTTCCGTCCGCGTACCTAATAATCATTCCAGTTAGTTTGCTCCCTTATTTTTGTGGGTTCATCGTAATTGATAATTTTTGGTGCAGCTGATGGATTCCGTTCAAGTGCATGTGAGAGATGAAGAAATTATTATTATTATTTTTCTCTTTCTCTGTCTGTCGGTCGTCATTACAGCAGGTCAACAGTGAACACGACGATACCCATTACAAATTACAACTACACGAGTTGACCTCACATCTTTCGCCCTCTCGAATGAATCTCGAATGAATATGTATTTTCATGCTTCAAATGCCAGGCTTTCATGCATTTGGATTCGGGAAATTGTTTGGAGACGGCGCGACGACGTCACCGTTTTACACAGAGAATTCCTGTATTCCGTCGGCAAGTTATAAGAAATGAAATTATGCATGGTAAAAAGTGGTGGAGGAAAAAACAGGTACATGTTTTTAATCGTAAGATATTTCCCATATTAAAGCGACATTACTAATCGTAATATTGAGATATGTAATAGCGAGAGGCTACATAAATATTTTGGATGCGTATAAAATAAAATAGCTAACAATAATTGACATTTCCACCGGATTTCTTGGACATCTTTTCGTTATCGTGAAATGAATGATGAGATTTCTGGACTGGACATTTATCATTTAAGGATTCATAATAAATTAACGAAAAAGATGGTAGACCGAATGTAATTTGGGTAATTTGGGGGGGTGGGATTGCATGGAAATGGGGATTAGGAGCGGAGTAGTCGCCGGTATTTGTCGTTGAATTCCGTGATGGAGAAACTACATTTGGCGTAAGAAGTGGAGCAGGCATCCGCCGTCGAGCGACTGCTCATTCGTCTTTGACCCGTTTTGATGGCTTCGCGGTATTGTTCCACATTCGGAATCCGTTTGAAAAAATCAAAATACCTTAAACAAATGGAATGAATGAGAAATGAGAAATGAGAAGAGCAATTCCTTAACGCGTGTAATTAATTGTGTGTGTGTGTGTAAAGAGGATGATGGGATATATCGTGGGATGAGGGTGGGGGTGGGGGTGGGATCCATCCTCCGTCCGTCCGTACATAATTTAATTGTGGCTTTAATTGTGGCACTTACAGTAAAACGTTGGACAAAGTTCTGGTGGTGGTGGCTGCGATATCTTTTCCCTCCTGCAACTCGCACAACAACTTTTTCTGACAGTCCATTTCACTCATGTCCAGCTGTTGATACGTTTCCACCGCCAATGACACCATTTTTACGATCCGCTGGAAATTCCAGGAGCCCTCAGAAACTCCAGTCGAGTTTGTCGTCGTCCCACTTCCTCCCATTGATCGCCTACACCAAAAAAACAATGTTTTAGTTGGAACGACACGCTTTTCTTTTACTTTTACTGCCATGCCAAATTTATTAGGTAGCATGTGATGCGATGCGATGCAATTACGATTACATTAGTCATTTCTGAACCCCCCAAATCCAAATCCAAATCCAACACCAACAACCAAACGAACATAAATTAACAAAATCTACGGGTGTTTCGACATTAATTTAATTTAATCTACAATAAAGGGGCCATCAAGGAGTCGACTTTGCTAATCCCACCATCATCAGGAAACAACTCGGTTAGTTTGAAAAAACGGGATAGAACTCAGCAAAAATAATGTAAGGAGGACGGTGGGGTGGGAGTGGGGGGCTGAAGGGGGGTAATAGTTGGCATAGCAAAAGTAGTTGGTGGATGGAGGAATTGTTCGTACCGCTGAAGCTCCTGGGGGTCAGTAACAGCAAAGAGAGTATAGTAGATGGGGACAAGAGCCCACAGAACCAAATAAATCTGCCCACTCATCGTTACGCCTAACAATAAACTGCCATAATCTAACCAGTTTCCGATTGAAATCCCATTCCCGGCCGTGTCCGTCCCGAATAACGTCCCTTTTTGATTCGGGAATCGGCCGTTGATGGTGGTCGCGTGAGTGGGCGCCACCGGCAGTTCCAGCGTCTTATTTTTCAGAATATCGAAAGAGGACGAGGACGATGATGAGGACACTCCATTCACCCGGTTTACGAGGAGGAGAAGAGAGGAAAGTAGGGCCACTCGGGCCAGAGGGAATCGTCGTGTAGTCGTCCACATGATGCTGTTTACTCTCCTTCGTCTTGTTTCAACTGACACTGGAACATCCGTCCGTCCGACCACTCGACTAACTATGACAATCATGTCGATGATTGGAATTGGGATGTGGTGGACGACTATTTGGGGGGCTAAATTCCACTTCTCTTTGGCCACAAGCAATCCATCCATCGACAACCAGCACAAGAACTGGCGATGAGATTCTCACCCGTTCAAATCTAACGGTGACGACTCTAATTCGAGGCCACTGAATACATCAAACATAATCTTGATAATTTATGGAAATTCATTTTAATGTTGAAAACACTAATTTGGTATTCTGAAAGAAGAAGGAAGTGGGGGTGGGGGGTGGGGGGGAGGAAGGGGAAAGAATGAGTACAGTAAGGATATGCAAGTGTGACATGCATCTGTGGAACCAGTCCGTTTCAGTTTACGAAGGTGACGAGGAGTAGGTAGCCAGACGAAGAAGAAGACGAAGACGAAATAGAGGAAGAAGAAACAAGAACAAAAAATGAATAGATTAAATTAAATGAATAGAACATTGCTAAAGCCGTTTGTAAGTGCAAGCCACTGCATCTGTATTTAGTTCACGAGTTGTTTATTTTGACAGATATACTGAAATCCTTTTCCTGCTATAAATTCATGTATTCAATTTCCAATTTAGCACTACTCAATTTGCACAAGCAAGTATTGACTCGATGGCGATGACTGAGCCAGGCAGTCGTCAGTCGGATGGGAGTTATCCTGGCGGCGAGCGGCGAGCGGCGGCAGCGGCTAGAGTGGCCCAGTGTTGGCTGCCCAAAAGGGAAATCTCAATGGGAGTTATCCTGGCGGCGAGCCCCTATATTCACAC
>JAIUND010004102.1:0-13205 GCA_034699125.1 Gisinianus flammeolus | reverse complement strand
CTCTGCAAGGAAAAACGTATTCTGTGGGCGGAGCCAATAAATTCACAAAAACGTATAAAGTTTATGAATCGACTGTAGGTATAGGTTTCATTTTGTTATCGTTAAATTTGCCAGTCATCTGATTACTGATGATTAAATGTTCTTACTCTTTATTATTGTTTACATATACAGTTCCTTTTTTTTCTCGACTACACATACTGATAGTCTACAATGTTTTATACTTGTTAGTCTTTTTAGATTCAATTAATTCGTGACCCTAATATAATAAAGGTTATTTTATTATTGTTTTTTTTTCAGTTTAATTTGTTTTGTCTAGCATTTCGTATTACCATATGGGACATTGTCAACTATGAAGTTTCGTTACATACTATCCCACACACACATACTTACATACACACACACAATATTGAGTTTTTTTTATTGAGGTACCTATATTCATTCTTCTTCTTCGTTATTATATTGGAAGGCGTACGTATATACGTGTTACATCATATATGTATAAGTATATTATACTTAAAAATGAAAACTAGAATTTTGTTTTAGAGTTTTATCATATTATTGTGGATTCCATTTTGAGACTTTTCGTTCATATATCATTATGTTTATTTTATAATATAGGTAAGATTGTTTAAGCTTCAAGTACATTTTGGGCTTTGATTTCTTGACTTTGAACGTCGACTACAGTCCTGCACTTGTGTATTAAGTATTAGTATGTATGTTGTCTGTCGTCATCTCATCTACAATTTCGTATCTTCAAACTGTGCGTACTGTATACTTATTAGAGATTTAGAGTAATTTAGACATGTTTGTGTGTATAGTAATTAATTAAAATATATGTACTTGTTCATTTACATTTTACCCAGGTTAGCAATGAGACCTGTATTTGGACTAGGTTCTTTTACCAAATGACGAATTTCTTGAAACTTGGGGTGTTCTTTGTCCCCAAGTACTTTAAAAATTATAGTCTCACTAGTTGTCACGAAACATCCAATTTGTCTCAGTCTCTGTAAATATTATAATCATATCATAATTCAATTACATCGCAATTAAATTGTGAGCAAAATAATATTAATCCAGATATCAGTATCAACAATCTTTTACTTCAAATGCAAACATCCGATCCGCTGGATTCCTTGAAGTCGTTGCATCAGCTACATACGAATTGACAAAATTTAAAACAAAATTTAAAAAAGTTGTATTACATTACCGTACAAAATTATTCCTAGTAACTTACCTATAATGTGCACTTTGAGATTCTTAGCCAGTAGCTCGATTGCTGTTTGTTCCACACAAATATGAGTCTACAATATTTGTACATAATTAAAAGCGAAATGATTAGACAAAACGTTTTAATAATATTATAATCCTGGTCTCCAATCAATTCTTGTTTGGGTGTAATGTACACCAATCAATTTATTAAATGCTGAATATTCAACCCGGATAAGATCATTTATAATGTATTCGCTTCAACCACATTGATAGAGTACTGTCGAATGGGTCGTACCTGCTACGCTGATTCAGCTGAATTTCTTCAAGTCGTTTTTTATATACATTTCCGAAATCCATGTGTTTAGGAATAGAATATGGAACAAGAAGGCAATTCACAAGTTGTTATTCTTATTGCTCATACGTGTCATGCAATTCCCCCAATTCCGATACACTTGGTAATACTGAATGCAAGAATTCAGACAAGAAAACTGCCGTAGCGAGTCATACATAGCTGACAATGAGCTTCCCTCTTTTTCTTTCTTTCTTTCTTTCCCTTTCTCTCCTCGATACAAACCCAAATTATTGATCTTTTTCCAGTCAAAGCAAGTGGAAAATTTGTGTAATATAGGAAATTGTGTCTAAAAAAAAAAATCTATCTACAGGTTTTTTTCTTCATGTCCTTTTAATACTAATTTTCCGATTCTATTGAATTTTCCAAGCCCTTTTTTTACATCGTTAGTTTCCTATTGGTCTGTGGTTTTTTCTCGTTTGTCCTAGTTGCAATTTTAAAGGAAATATTTCCACGAGTGCTTGATCTTTTTTCCCCCTTTTATGTCATTCGGTATTATACATTATTACATGATGATAGAGTCCAATGGATTCAATACTTTCCCGAAATGTTGAAATTAAATCGAGATGCAGGTAAATATCGTACGTGAATTTTCATACACTTTGCACATTCCTATACATATGCATAGTTGTCGGTCTAGGTACTTATTACTACTTATATCGTTATATCCATAGACTTATTTCTTTACTGTTTTTTTTTTTTCACCATTTCTTTCAAATCATATTGCCAATTTGATTTGTCTCACGTGATTAAATCTACATTTCTCTAATAATCTAATATTATTATAAAGACTTTCTTCTCTGAAACCATACTCAAATTATACTTTATTGGTTTTTCACTTTCTCCAGATTTAATTTCTTTTTCATTTGTAAAAAAGAAAAATTGTGCTATCGTCGTGAATCGTCTTTACTAGCATCCATTATGCCCATCATGTACAGGTTGTGACTGTACATGGCCTTGTATAAAGAAAAAGTGTATATGCCTAAACTAAAGTCTTTTATTTTCTGTATATCTACCAGCGTTCATAAATTGGATTTCCTAACAATCTAACAATGAAACGATGTATGTATAGTGTGTACGCGTATATACCTATTTCAGAGTATTTCGTCCTTTTTGGATGTTGAGCTTTGGGAGTTGCTGGGGTAATTGAAATAAAAGACACGAAGAAGAAATATAGGAATTCTATAGCCCACATGATACGAACGGAAAACAAATTTTATGCTAGTGGAGCGTGCTAGTTTGTCTGATGGCTGTCCAATTCTCTTTCTCTCTCTCTCTTTCTCTCTCCCTTTATGCCTATAACATCTTGGTGGGTTTTCGGTTCGTTCCTCATCCATGTAATTGTCGCAGGGAATTAAACTACAGGCTAATGAACTAAAGTCTATGTGCAAACTTAAAATTTTAACCTATTTCCAGTATCAAATGTTCTCGTCTCGTCTTTCTTTCTCTCTCATCTCTCCTTCATTTGCCAGGATATCATCATCATGTGCTTCATATAGATTAACGAGCGTGTATATTATGAATGACAAATGTACAAACCACAAAACTATGTACATGTGCATATACATGACATGGTTATAACGTGGGTTCATTTTTTTCAATTATAGAAACTCGACTGTCTGAGAATTTCATGCCTATTAGATTTTGTGGCCGCCGCATCGTATATACAGATATATATATACAACTGGTGCAGTTAAATCATTCTTTCGTTGATCAGAAGGAGAATTCCTTTCTGTATTCTGTATTCATTGAGAGTCCCGACAGGATGAGAAAGAAAGTCAAAGCTTTTCATGCGAATTTCTCGGTTACACACACAGTGTTAGATTCTAGATTCTTTCCTTGGACTTGACTCATCCTCAAACTTGAACAACTATCAGTTTTAAGATCAGCAAAGATGCCAGTTGCAGTACAAAAATATACATACAAAAAATGTTTATCTTGATTTATGTAGGTATATATATGCTTTCGTTAAAAAATCAATTTTATTTTACGTATCTTATTCCCTCGAGTACAACCTCTATCTATCTACTATCTATATTACGTGACTGCAGTATCCATCTTCTTGCATTTGCTCGTGGATTTTTTTTTTGTTTTTGTTTTTTGAAGTTTGGAAAAAATCGTACACAGTTCTAAAATGTGTGTTTGTGCTTGGTGCCAAGTATTAGTTGATTTTAGTCGAATTTGATATGGAATTTGTGTCTGATTGTAAATTAAATTACAAGTCCGAGACGCGAGTTGTTTACACACCCAAAAAAAAAAAACAGCACTTAAAAACAAAAAAAAAAACAATCAAAACAAATGATGAGCTGGACAATAAAGTCTATCAATTGAGAATGACCGTAATTAAGTAAGGATGTAGTAGCTAGATACATGTGGATGTGGATGGGAAATAATTGGTGTGTGTGTGTATGTGTGTGTGTGTAGAGGGAGAAACGCGAGAAAGTATTTCATGTAGTGTCCTGTATATGATGTAAACAGAGAGTGGAAGAGGAAACTAAAAGGTTAGGAAAATAATGAAAGTCAGGACATGGGACAAACTGAATGGAGAAAAGGGAATGAGGGAAATGAATTCGATTGAATATGCAGTGAATGTCATGTAGTTAATTACGCTTGCTAATTTGATTGGAGACCAGCAATTTCAAGTTAATTAGTAGAGTAATACGAAACCTGACCTCTATTCCAAAGAGGACTATCGACTCCAGTACTCCATCGCAAAGTTTCTGTAAAAGCCTCTCCACTTCCGGTACTACCATGCTGAACCTAAAAAAAAAAAAAACAATTCCAAATCTTATTATTTACTTTCTCTGGAAATTGAAATTTTCTCTGTCCAGACTCTAGAAAAAAACCGGACTGTGTAGACAATCATATTTACGCATACACCACAACAACACACCTCCTTTCTTGTTGGCACACACACTACTCACACTCACTACAGTGTGTGTGTGACTACGACTATACACACTCAAATACCTACTGAAAATTTTGAAGAAAAAATGATTAATAAAATATATAGAAACGTTGATTACCGAGTTCTTGAAATGACAGCTATAGCTTTTTTTGTATCTATTTCAGAGACTGTTGGCCCCAATCCACGAGGATAGTTTTCCGAGACTAAAAAAAAAAAAAATGTAACATGTTTAATTAATAGTGTTAAAAAAACACACATGAGCACACAGCTATATGAAAAAGTAATTATAAAACCTCATCAACAAAACCCACAAACCTATAAGAGGAATCCCCATCACCTTCGCTACGTCCACCTGCAAGAAACAAAAATCTAGAATTGAATTTCACTCATTCGAAATCAAATTTTGGATTACCTGCCAGAATTTAAAACTAAATAGCTTCAAAGCATAGGCATAAGAAATTTTTAAAGAAATACAAAATCCATAAAAAATAAAAAAAGGTTACACAAGGCGAACAAAATATTCATGATGTAGTTTTTTCATTTCATATTAGTTTACAGTTGCTCTCCCTTCGAAGCTATAACTTTTTTGAATCTATGAATAATTTCATGGAGAGTAAAGAGCGAAGAGAAAGAGAAGAAAAAAAATTAAGAATGGCCACAACCACATTACATTTTTGTACGTAATTATTAAGATATCTGTATTGCGTTCTATTTTAGCTTGGCCATTTGCGTTTACAACTGCCGAGGAATATAAGCAGCTGTGTATGTAAATACATTGTACAATGTACAATATATGTGTGGGTAAAGTAAAGTACATGGGAATTAAATCATGAATATTTCAAACTTCTCGCCTTTCCATGGTTTTGGTCATTGTCATGAAATTTGTTTAAAGGTGTAATTATGTTCAGTTTTTTTTTGTCTCAACGACACGCAATCATATCATCCATATATGTACACGTTTGTCGAATCCCATTTCCTATATTGCATTAAGTTGCATCGCATCGACCACCTCAATTCCATTTCATAAACGACCATCGACCGATTATGACCACCAACAAAAAAACACAATGGGAAATTTCATAAATGGTTTATGATAAAACAGTATAAAACATGTTCAACGCGACTGTCTAAAAGATTATATTGAGAGAGAAAGAGAGAGAGAGAGAGAGCATGGAAAGGAGCGGTCAATACAGTACATATGGAATGAAATGAAACAAAACAAAGGAAAGTAAAGAAAAGTCTATTCGTCTCGTTTGTCAAACTTTCCCAAGTTCACGTTATTACACACTACAGTTTACAGTAACAAAGTATGGACGATTCATTTCCATTCTCAGGACAAGAATGGATTTGTTTTCTTTCTTTTGAATTCTCAATCTGAATTCTGAATTCTGATTTGAGAGTGTGATTTAAGTAGGTCTAAACAATACTCAGGTCATTTCATTTGATATTCGATATATGGAAATTTGTATACGCAGGTTTTTTTTGTGTGTATTGTGTATGTATATAATATCTAATATGAAATGAGAATGGAACGAGTTGAAAGAATTTTCATATTGATAGCCACTTTATCTTCGTAAATCTTGTACACCTTCAACCTCAGTCTGAGTTGTAGAATGGCAAAAACACAAGTGAATTTATTACCCCTTGGAAATCATAAAGTATTTTTTCCCTTCCTCTTCTTCGTCTTTTTCTTTTCCTCTTTCTCTTGGTGCCTTTTCCTTTTCCTTTTCCATCTCTTCACTGTTCACCTTCACTGCACACACATACAACATGCAATGTAATATGCAATATGTAGTCAACTATTATAATAGTTATGCGAGGACGACACACCACCTACTTTAATTTTCCAAATTTATTTGTCAGTAGGGAAAACAAAGTTGTCATCTCCTAGTAATTCTTATTCTCACTCCTCTCTCTCTCTCTCTCTCTCTCTCTCTGTGTACATCTTCATTTCTCCCGGCTACGTGGTTATGTGGTTTTTCTCTACATGAATTAGTTAGTACAAACTGGAAAGTACAATTGAGTAACTTGAGTTCTCCTTTTCACAGTTGTTGCAATTTATTTTACACACAGGTTAGACAACGTCTTGTGTGTGTGCATCAAAAATATGTGTAGGAAGAACAAAGGTAGGGGGGAAATACCAAAAGTACTGATGGTGTGAAGTAGAAATATCGTCTACAGTTCTACACAGATATAAATAAGAACACGAACCTACACAAACACAGAAACACATACAAGTTATTTACATGAGGACACGAGACGACAAGCGTCTTGAGTGATTTAACCGACAACCATTTGGATTTGAATTTGAATTTTTAGTCTATGAGAATGAGAAGTAAAAGAGGAAGAAGAAGAAGAAGAGAAGAAGGCAGTTGTCGCTGTCATGGTGTTTTCTTCGAGTGTGCCAACGACAACGACAACCAAACCAAACCAAACCAAAACCAAGACGACAACACCACTGCCAACAACAAACAATTCCCCGTTTCGCCTATTATATTAGTTATACTCACACACACACACACACACACACACACACACACACACACACACACACACCAGCATCATCTTATCTTATCTAGTCACAACAGAGCCGAATGTATTGGGCGGACGAGAAGAAGCATGTGGGGACGAGGAATCCAAAAAAATAGATGACTCTTCAACGACACATCTTGTTTCATTTCTCCCCTGTATATCTTCATTTCCTATTCATTCTGTTATTCTGTATCGATATACTACTCCCGAGAGCTTTGCATAAGGTGAGAAGTGAGTGAATTTTTTTATCTCTATTCGTCTTCATGTACTGGCAAGGAAATCCCTAACAATCTCTCTCTCTCTCTCTCTCTCTCTCTCATTGTCTTTATAATTAAACTGTAGCGGAAGGTGAAGATAATGAGTTCTTTTTGTACGTATGGACACAGTTTGAGTTTCGGTTCATATATATTGTACAATAATGAAAAAGGTAAAAGGTAAAAGAAAATAGTCTATTAAAGTTGGAACAAAAAAAACAGGTAGTGAGAGGAGGAAAAAAAGAATCAAGTGAAAGTTATCTTGTATGTGAAAGAGTTGCATGAACCTCAATTACCTTGACTGTATAATGTGTAGAAGTGTAGATGTAGAATGAACGACGTAGTTCAACCTATAAATACATTATGTTTGCTGTACTGTGTAAGTAGTAAGTATCTACGTATTTAATATATACGAAAGGATTCTCATCGTATGAGATTTCTCTTTTGTCTCGTTTTCTCTGTACGTCGTTGTATATATATCAGTGTGTAATGATATGTATGTGGAGAGCATAAAGAAAACAAAGTGATTTGCTATTTGCTCCTTCCTGCTTCGTCTATTTGTACGAGTCCCATTCTTCTTATCTGTATATTTCTATTCCCATTTGAAGGGGCTCGTTGAGGATTCGCCAATTTAGAATGGATTTGGTTCATTATTTACTCTAACTGTGAATGTAACTTTAACGGTCATGCATGTAGTTGAACAAGGACTATGGAATAGATGAGTGCACACACACACATACACACACACACACAACTCTATACATGCGATACGACTGTACAGAATTGTAATATGACATATGAGCCTTTTCCTTTTTCTTTCTCTTTAGTTGGACTCAATAAAAAAACAGGAAAAGGAGGAAAAGATGTTTAATATGATGGGAGAAATGAGAGAGTAAAATTGTACATGAGAGTTTCATTTTCTCGGCTCTCTGCACTCTCTTCAGTAGCAGCAGCAGCAGCAGTCGGAGATAAAATAAATAAATTGTAGCCGTTGGTTCTTTAGGTGAAGGTTTACGTTAGTGAAGGATAATATAATATCTGTATCTGTGTAGTAATGTGGAAAATCTGTAGGATATAGATGAAATAATATCGTGTAGATGCGGAACACACACACACACAAAACACAACTACTAGATTTAGATAGGACGAAATAATAAATTCCGAGAACGTGTGTGTACATGTACATGTGCATTCACTTTGTATTTGTAATTTGTACACAGATGAAAATGAAACTCATGTATGGAGAATTGGAGGTTGGAGAGCCAGAACGAGAACGAGAGAGAGAGAGAGAGAAAGAGAAAGAGAAAGAGAAAGAGAAAGAGAGAGAAACACAATTTTGAGGATGAGAAGGAAAAAAAAGACAAAAGGCTTCTCTTGTTCTTGTTTTTTGGGGAATTCCAATGCTAATGTTAATGCCAGTTCCTGTTCCACAGAAAGCATAGCACACAGAGAGAGAGAGAGAAAGAGCGAGAGAGAGAGAGAGAGAGAGAGAAAAGTTGAATGTTCTCTTTATCTGTATTTTGAAGCTTTTCCTCTGATTTTCTCCATTTCGAAAGCACTGAATTCTCTTCCATGTTTTTGTCTCTGTCTGTATATTACTCTCTCTCTCTTTCCCTCTCATCTCATTCCATCTGTATATTGCGGATCTCCTCCATTCCATTCCATTCCATTCCATGAGGTTGAGTACAGTCTACATGTGATTCTTAGTTTTTTGGGGGAGGTTGAAAACTTTGTTGTGGGTTGTTGTTATGTTATGGATGTTCATATCCGGAATGGAATCTCTCTCCTTCATACATCTTCCTCCACTTGTGTACTTCCTTGCGGCTTCTTCAATCTTTATTTTATTTTTTCCTTCTCTGTACATATTATATTTGTGTGTGTGTGTGTGTGTGTGTGTGTGTGTGTTGGAGAAGCTAGAGGTTGGAAGTTACAACTTGGAACATCTCAATTCATTCTCCAAATTCGCTTCTCCCTTGTTTCTTTTTCTTTTCCTTTTCTCAGACTCTCCGACTCAGACTATTTGTCTCTCTCTCTCTCTCTCTCTTTTGCTCTCTTTCTCTTCCACTGTATTAGCCTTTTGAATCTTCTTCATCTCATATTCAAGATTCCACCGAGTCCAAAACATTCTACATTGTTTACTCTTGGAATTCATGACCATGGTAAATTTTCTTTTTGCGTATTTCCACATCTCCTTTTCCTTTTGATAATGTATACAGAACACAATAGAGTCTGAGAAAGAGAGAGAGAAGGAGAGAGAGAGAGAGCTCGGAATGTTTCATATTCCCAAATACCTACAGTCTACATGTACACAGGTTTTTGTGTATTCATCTCTGATTATTTTCACTCTTTATATATGCATTCATTCAAAGTACAGGGTACAAAGAGATTATACAGTGTAATTTCCAGTTTTTCTCTCGTATATTCTGTGTTTTTTGCGTGTGTTGAATGGCTTGGGATTTGAGACGACTTGACTCAACTCTAAATATGAACCAGCTACAAGTATAAAAAAAATATAGTAAAAAAAGTGCATGAAATATGTAAAAATAAATAAAAAGATGGCAATCTCTACATAAGGAATTTCTTTAAATTGTGCACAAACTACACAGGAATGAAATACTTGAGAGTTTATGAGCTCCTGTATCTGTATATACATATACATATATATATATGTACAGAAAAATGTTCACAAATTGTGTGCTCATGGAATAATAGAGGAGCAGCAGGAAAAGGGAAAGAGCAAAAGAAGATTTTTTGAGATGGAAAATGTGATAAGTTGAGTCTCACTCTCTTTCTCTCTCTCGTCAAGTTGACTCTATGTTGATATCCATAATATTTGTGCACATATGTTGATGAAGAGAAATAGCGAGAGTTTTGTGGAGATGAAAAGGAGGTTGAGATTTTCAGATGGAATTTGGAAAGAGAGCAACAGAGTAACAGCAGTTACTGTGAATGACTCCAGACTCGAGGAAAATCTAGTCAAATCTTGGTTTTGAATCTTTTCTGGAGAAGTAAAAAGAGAGAGAGAGACGGAGATTTCCAAGTTAAGTTAGTCCTCCGGCAACAGTCTACGACTCGATTTTTTTCATGTCTCTATATATTTCTACTCTCGGTCCAAAATGAAAATAAGAAAGCGACTACGAGTACGAGCTCTGGTGTGGGAGTAAGAGGAAGAAGAGTGGGATTTTTTTATGTGTATTCTCTGTATTCTCTGTATGTGTGTAGTTGGAATAAGTTGGTCTCTCTCTCTCTTTCCCCCCGTTTGCTTGTTTTTATTTCGACACAATTTTCGGGCGTACATTTGTGGGTAAAATGTGTATGGTGTTTGTATTCGCCTGTATACGTACATTGTATTTGAACTCTTGTATTTACAATACATGCATACGATATTATTGTATATACAAGGAGGAAACAAAAAAAAACTGTAGGAAAGATACAATGTATATATATATGTATCGTAGGTTGGCTTCATATATTAGCCAGAAGTGAAACAGGAAGAAGACTATCCGAGACAACAAATATAAAGGAGCGAAGAGGGAAAAGAATCAGAGGAACGTCCAAAGTAGTACAGCAAACAGTCAAAATCCTAGCCATTGAATGAATCGAGTCAAAGAAAAATTGGCACGATGACAAAACGGACCTTCTCTCTCTTTTTCTCTCTCTCTCTCTTTGCTTCTTAGTCTTCTTTTTTATTTGATACTTTCTTGGGAATTTAGGAGTTGATATAAAGGAAAACAGACTACGTGCAATTCACATGATGGCACCAAATCTTCCAATCTTGGACAAAAATCTCTACAGAGCGAAAGAAGAAGAAGAAGAAGAAAAAAACATTTACAAAACTAACAAAAAGTCTTTGCTCACTGCACACACACAGACACCACACACATTTAAATATCATTATTTATTTATGTACAAATGGAAGAGAAAAGTCCCTTCACCATCATCCTAACTCCTAACAATCTTTTATTGTACAACAAAATACTCGCATTTATCCTTGTAAATATTTATTTGAGACCGGCGACCAACCGACCGACGAGGAGAGAGGAAAAATAACACAAATCGATTGAATTTGGGTAAAAATGAAATGTCATTTCAAATTTTTCTTAGTATTCTATTCTGTATACGTACAAATCCAATGTGTGTGTGTGTATTCAGTATACATACAGAATACAGATAGTTGAGGCACGAGGAGGAACGCAAAAGAATTTCATATCGAGATGGAGAAACGATGGGGATTGAAGAAGTGAAAGAGAGGATACGGATTATCTGTAGAAATCCTAAAACAAGTTCAAACTAACTCGATTTATTACTCTAATTGTTTAACTGGGAACTGGAATTTGTGGATTCTCTCAAGGACCGAGAGAGAAAGAGAGGGAGAGAGAGAGAGAGAGAGAGAGAGGAAAAGCGATTCGTGGGTGATTTTGATTTGAGTTTTCCTGATGCACAGAGAATATATAAACACGCGAGATTCCAGAGAAGCAGAAGCAGCAGCAACCCGAGACTGAGACTGAGACTGATTGCGAGAGGGAAAAGAGTTTTCCAAAGTCAATGGAATGAAAATTCTTGGATGGGAGGCTAAAATATAAATATAAATAGTAAATAGGTACATATCCGTAAATACGATACTACAACAACTTGCTATTTGCTTGACATGCCTTTGCTGCTCACGATACAAACAAACGAAACATGTACAAGTTAAATTAAAAGTACGAAGCGTCTAAGACAAAATACTCTGAAAAGTACTTGAAAATGAGAGAGAGAGAGAGAGAAAGTGGAAAGTTACTAATGGACCGTACGTATACGTACGTACGTGTAAGTTTGTATTGAGAAATGTGTAAAGTTCCTACTAGATATTCAAGTCGTTTCAAAATGTATAATGTAAAGATTCTTTGCTTGAATGTCTGCTGGGTGTGCTAATCTAATATCAACCTTCATTTAAAATTCATGAATCCAAAACACGGTCTTTTGGTTTGGGTTTTTTTTTTTCTCTTTCTTCTTCTTCTTCTTCTTCTTCTTCTTTCTTTCTTTCTTTCTCTTCTTTCCTCTTTCTCTTTCCATTCCTCTGCCTCTACTTCTTTCGTTAGACAAAAGTTCATTGTTTTCTCTTCCCATTTTATATACAATAGACTTTACATATAGTGCATAGACTTAACATTACATTACATTACATAATAGTTACACATAGTTTGTATCGTACAAATAGTTGGCTGGCTGGTGGCTTAGAGTATACACATAACAAAGAGACACATAGTCCATTGGATTTAAAATGGCAAGAACGTCCCCTTTATAAAAGTCTTGGGGAGGGAAATCGTGGTATTTTCCTACGACGACTGTAAATTAATTTGTTTTATTAATACATGTATTATTTCACTATATCTGTAAATACATATTATGACTGCCAATTAAGGGGCAAATTGATTTTTCATGACCAAATTTTTTCGACCTGTTAAATATGTTTTTGGGCTATGGACAGAACTGCTGTGCGTCAACCTGTAGAGTTTAAATTTTAAAAGTCAAATATGAAGCAATTTTATGTAATTTTGAATAAAAATGGGCGAGCGACTTTTATAAAGGGGACGTTTTTGTCATTTTAAATCCAATGACGATGTGTCTCTCTGTTATGTATACTCTAAGGCTGGTGGTACTTTTATTTTTCCCCCTATTTTATTTTATTTTATAATACGACTAAATCCATGTCCATGTTTCGTATGGTATTTCCCAATGTATAAACATATTATTATACAACGAGTTGATTCTTTTTTATTTTTTATCTGCCGTCCCCATGGATTCCTACTATTTTACTTTACTTGAAGCATTTACAGTTTACAGTTTACTCTCTCGTGTGTGTTCCTCCACACTCACAAGTCACAAACACAAGCTATATTGCAATCTTTTTTCGATTTGTCCGCCTATTGTCTTGTCTTTTTCCTGTCTCTTCTATTTATTTAACGCTCCC